>OMLM01009388.1:13547-39530 GCA_900302695.1 Helostoma temminkii
ACTCGGTCTCAGTTGAGACAAAATGAAGAGAGCAGAAACTCCTGGTGTATTAAATATTAGTCCCATCAACTAATAAAACTGGCCAGTTTGAATGGTTTTGGTTTTTATAACCAATATGTTGATTGTAGTTTTTCAGATATGAGAATTTGATTGGTTTTTCTTATCAAACTTTTTTTTCGTAACATCTGATAATCAACCGTCAACACCATGATGTTGAAACACACTGCCCAACCCTAACACCAAAACGTTTCTTTGAAGCATCAGGTACAGTCACAACTTAAACTGCAGATCTCAGGAAGAGAACAGCTGAAGATGAAAATAAAGGTATCTTTACAACAAACATGAGCAAAGAAAAGGTAAACTGTTCCCTGTAAACAACAAGGAGGCTTCGGCGGCATTTTCTCACCTCTACAGGTGCAGATGCAACTTTTACTGATCCGCTTCCACTACTGTTCCCTTCTCAGACACGTAAATACCGTCCAAGAACTTTCTGATATCCTTATTTTTTACTGTGGTGGCCTGTTGGATCAGAGCAGCTGGAAGAGAGAAGGTGGGGCAGTGAGCACATCACATCACAATCACACACGTCACAGTATTTACAGAGGAGGGTGGAGGGGACACAGCTTTGTTGTTCTGGTTCTGTAAATCCAGTGTACTCACTGACAAAACTTTAATCAGTTCAATCTTAAGCTTTAGTGAAGTTAGTCAAGTTTAACATTTGCAAATCTGCTGTGCAGTTTGTAAAAAGGCAGTTTTAGTTTTCAGCAAAGGCAATATATGCCAAGTTGGGGAGATTGACCATGTGACTTAGTCAAGACCATTGCACTGCTTAGTCTTTCAGAAACTAAACTTGTGTCTCTACTGCAGGAATTATAAAGCTGAAAGTCTCAAGACAATGAAGCCATTTAATCTCAATAGAAGGGAGAACAGAACATTTGTGAAATAGTGGGAGAAATATTGGCAGGAACAGGAGTTACAAATTCTTTTTCTAATGAGTTTTTCTGACATGTTTAACATTAAATATATGTACCTGAGTTTGACACTAGCTCAATGTCATTACCCTCCAGCACCAGCTCGTCCTTCTGGGCAGCAGAGAGTGAACATGTCACACCTGAGAGAAGAGAAAATGGTGCTGATCAAATTAAGTATATTAAACAGTAAGAGTCTGCACAGTTACACCTGGGAACAAGTCACAATGCTTCACAATTCCTCTCATTTGGTTACACAGGTGGTGGTGGAGAAAATTCTGTCTCGAGTTTCAAAAGTAAAAAAATAAATGTCTGCTTTTCTGTATTTTTACAATCCGCTTTTGTGTTTTTGTAATGTTTGTAAAGTTGATGTGTTTTCAGGAATGTCGTGCTCCAAAGTTGCTCTGATAGTTTATACTGAGATTTAATTCATATAGTACCAAATTCAAGCCTTTTTAAAAATTAAATGAGACTATGTAACAAAATTAAGTGATTCAGAGTTAAATTTGATAAACACCTGCAATAAAATCCACAAGTCAATGTTTAAATTTCACCAGAGATACATTTGTATCCATGCATGTTAAAAAATTAGTCAACTATTTGTTGACGTCATTGTGCGCGTTTTTCCAGTGTACCAATTCAAGAAGGGAATCAAATTAAAAAAATGTTTTTATGATAATGAGAATCCTGATAGAAACAGTTCACAGGATTTCTGAAATTTGCAAAGACGTGTTCACTGTTTTATAGCTGCTTCTACATCACGTGAATGACACGGTGCACAGTGCAGTGCTCCTGATCTTTTCTGTGCATGCCTGCGACATCCACCCTGTCAGCTTGCATCTTCTCTGCTGAGGTAAAACAAGCTCTTAGATGAGAACAACCTTCTCGTGAGATCATGTTGAGATGCTGACTTTTTATCTCTGATTACATATGCACTTCAATAACTGATAAGTTATTGAAGTGCATGTTGCCATTAGTGGCAGCCCTACCATCCACACCAACCAGCATGGGCACTCATCACTGAGCTGTGATGCACTGTGTTCTGGCACCTATTGATCATTGTTAAATCTTTCCCATGCTGCTCACCACATTAAAGCCACCAGGTGTTCATTTCATTGTCGATCAGTATAATATTCCAGATTTGATTCTCCCTATTTCTTATAGAGCTGAAATCGGCTGCATCACAGTAACTAGGATTTTATTTTAAAAAAAGCTGTTACTATATCGTAACAATATCAGTTCTACTACACTCACCATTCCTCATTCGGACACGGCGGATGTATTTCTCTCCCAGGAAGTTCCTGATCTCCACCAGAGCTCCAGTCTCCTGAATGACGACGTTGATGGGGAAATGGGCATACACAGAACGCATCTTGTACCGGAAACCCTGCGGGCAAAAGCGAGAGAGGCACTGAGCAGGACTGTAAAAGCAAATGAACCACACACACAAAAAACACGACTACAAAAGCATCTCTCCACAGTAAATAACTGACACCAACACACAAACTGAACTGAGTCTCACCAAAGTGACTCCCTTGATCATGTTCTGGACGTGGCTGCAGATGGTGCGAACTGTGGCCAGTTCCTTTCTGTTACCCCACCATTTATCCACACGAAGCTGAGGGGAGAAAAAAAAAGTCACTCCATCATATTCACCAAATTGTCGTAGTTGTGAGACCATTTCTATACAATTCTAGACAATAATCTACTAAATTCTTATTTTGGTTTTCACTGGTCAGATATGATTAACCATTTGATGATGGAACTAACACATGGGACATGAGGTAGGGCATTCAACAAAGTAGACATTTATTTAGACTAATAAAATGCTAGTTGCAGCCCCAACTGTACATCAACCCCGATCCAGTCAAGGATCGGAAATTCTCAAACCGTTTGCTGAACACTCAGTAAAATCAGCCTACATTCAAATCCCATCCTAAATTTTAAGATCAATTGTTTTTAAATCATAAGTAAAAGCTGCTGCTGCATCCTGGTGAAGCAAGCTCATTGTTTGTAGAGAGTTCTTATTCAACATACTACAATCTACAGTCCAAATTATAAATAACTCTGGATAAACAAGCTACATTTCATTGTAAAGCTTCAGTGTTAATAATTCTCTTGCAGGTACAGCACTAGATTCACATCAGTGTCACTGTTTACACTGTTATCCTGTACACTGATATTGTAACATCAGTCATTCTAACAAACGCAGTTCATTTCACACTAACAAGTCCTTACCTTCTTGTGTTTCTTGCCCAGCAGGCTGAGCTCCAGGTTGATGTGGTTAAACTCCCTATGGAGTTTGCCACGGGGCCCCTTGACCATCACTGTCCGGCCCTTCAACCTCACCTCGACTGGATGAACACACAACAGGAAAAAAAATGAACCGAGACGCAATGATTGAGACGACACACTCTATAAACAAACGCTTAATATAATTTCAGGATCATCCTGATAGTCCACTAAGACCAGTGTCTTACCATTGTCGGGGATGTCGACAGTCTGACTGCTGAGAATGGTCTTCATTCTATAAAGAGAAGCCGAATATATTAATCTGGTTTGTATAACATCACCTCATCAGTAGCAGCACAAGTATCTAACAATACTGAAGTTTAGGTTTAAGCGTGCAACTTCATCCAGTGCTGGCGTGGCACTATAGATCTACACCACAGTCTGTCTACTGTTTTGACTGTATGAAGACAAACTCCTTCACTATTGTAGTGAACAGTGTCAAACTTAGTATCAACCATAAAGCGCACAGCCACACTGTGTTAACCTCTCAATTAGCATTAGCATATGTGCTAACAGAAAGCTACAACAGACAGGCACCGGTATCTCCTATGTACACTACTGAATTGATTCATTTCTTCAGCATATTTGTGAGCGTTTGTACCAACTGCAACCATATGAACACTACTTTTTACTGACAATATTGTTCAACCCGCTGCGGCCCTTAACAGCGGCAGCGCTGCGCCGTCAGGCCTCACACAGAATCGCTGGAAAAACAACTAACATATTTCGTGACAACCTTAAAGTAGAACCAAAATACAACGTATGTTGTAAGGCACGTTATTGTCCACATGCGGCTGTTCAACATTAAATCCAAAATATGTTTAAATGTCACAGATGGACTTAGATGAAGCCCAACGAACAAATTTTCAGTTATCCTCACCTCGCCGGTAGCAGAGGAAAGGAGGAAGGAAGGACGTCACGACGCTGTTGTACTGTACGTACGCGGCGTCATCAGGCATTATAGACGATCGAAGAGATTGTTGCTGATTTTTAAATATAACGTATAGCTCAATATTACATAAGCCAGAGTTGTAACAGAACGTTTTTGCAGTGCAATTGTGCTTTTGACACATTTTTAACACTGCTCGGTGGGAAAACCATGTGAGTGTAGGTTAACGGGTGGTTACATGACCCAAAGCCACTTTCTATGGCAAATGCGTAGATATGAAACCGTGTGTTTAGGTATTCTGAGTGTGAATGCAGCGCCAGACCAAAGCAGTAGCACGTCGAAGTTTGTTGCCAATGACAGTCTCCTGCTAGCTAAAGTCATGGCGTTGCTCAAACAGAGTTGTTGTGCTGTTGGCCGTTTCCCCACAAACCACTTGTGGCTGAGTCCCAGGTGCATCCCACATGTGAGTATTTACTGAAACTGCTCGGACAGTCTCCAGCTAACAAACCCAACTATATGGGTCAGTTGTATGACAGCATGTTTAACGCTGCCGGCTAACTTAGCAAACTGTAGCAAAGCCTGGTCAGGGGCCTTGAAGTACAACTTCAGTGGTTTGTTACTGTAATGACAGTAAGGCTCCTCATAACTTTAAAAAATAATGGTACACAGAGCCGTAAACATCATGAGTGTATGTGATTGAGTGTAAATACATAGGGAAGCAGAGATACCTGAACTAACCTCAGTCCTCTGTGTTCAGGTTTATAGCTGCAGTCAGACAACAGTGGCCAAATCCTCCACAGACCGGGGTGACAGGAAGAAAGCGCTTCTCAGCGAGGACGGACCTGATCTACAAGACTTTATTTCTGGGGAACTGTCAGAGAAAAGCAAGTGGGCAGAGTACAGAGGCAATCTGAAGAGACAGAAGGGAGAGAGGTAAGACCAACCAGAGCTGTGGTTGACAGAAGTGTCACTGTTCAAACTAGACAACAAGAGAAGTCCTTATCATGCTGTGTTATGCCAGGCTGCGACTCCCTCCTTGGTTAAAGACAGAGATCCCCATTGGAAAGAACTACAACAGACTGAAGAACACACTAAGAGACCTCAACCTGCACACAGTGAGTTATGTCTACTAACACTATTTAGTCTACATCAAAACAGCTCATTTTTAGTTTATCACTTATAGACTCCAAAATGGGACAACCCCCACAGCTGAAAATTGGCACATTTATACAAAAGTCCCTGACAAGACTGGGTAATGTGGCTAATAATTTATAAAGATATAAAATGCTGAATAGCTGTGACACTGAGGACAGATCCACTGCAAATATTTTTTAACATTAGTTGTAACATTTGGCTGTTGACACAGAGGAACTAGAAAGCTCTTAGACTTGTAATGAATGTCACTTAAGGTGTCAGTTTTAGCAAAGACCTGATCTTTCTGGTCATTTGGTCTGTCTGTGTTGTGTTCATGAGTTTCTGTGGTGTCTCTTTGGGAAGGTTTAGCCCATATATGTAGTCTTTTAACTAAGCTCTGTGACTTTCAAACAATAAATATTAACAATTCACATACATGCTCTGGCCCAGAGGCCCCCTGACTCCACAAGACTATGATGTTTGAAGCAGTAAATAAATGCTAGCACTGTAAATATAAATATTAATAAATTAATATCCTTAATAAATAAATGTTGGTGTCATCCTTCTTGTTGTTGTCATCCTTAAGCTGTTCAGTTGTGTGGTTTTAGAAATGTCTTTAGTTTTAAATGTCATTTGGCAAATGTGGCATGAACACCTGTGTCACTTCTTGTGTGTATCTGTCTGTCTCTCAGGTGTGTGAGGAGGCCAGGTGTCCAAACATTAGTGAATGCTGGGGAGGAGGAGAGTATGCCACAGCCACAGCCACCATCATGGTGAGTCTCCTGTCATGCACTGGACTGGCACGAAATAAAATGTTTATCAGCTTTCTGCTGTCGCATCGTGTTTCTCTCCTTCATGAAACTGAGATTATAAACATTATGCATGGTTTCTCAATCATGTGACTTGCTCTGCTTGATGCCGTAAACAATCAGCTGATTGTGACTTTTTGTGTCACATCGTGCCTCCTGCACTCTCTGCACAGAGACCCTCCCTCACTGAAATCAAACAGACTACTTCTCCTGATGTGTGAACGCATTTCAAACGGAGTATGTCTGGGTGGGTGCTGCATGTGTGAAAGTCCGGACCTGATCACCCAGAGATAGTCCGGAATGCATGTGTGAAAACACGCTTGTCACTCTGGTGCAGCAAGTTACTGCCGCAGAAATACAACTACATTATTAATACAAAAGTACAAGCACTGTACTAGCTGGGCACTGGCAAACTAACGCTACACTAAAAATTATAATAATAATCAATTATACATTTGTTGCGCTAACAAATACAATAAATGTAACATTTAACTAATTAAATGTTTTGTTTCTCTTTATGTTTATAGTTGATGGGGGACACATGTACACGTGGATGCAGGTTCTGCTCAATAAAGACGGCTCGTCAGCCCCCACCTCTGGACCCTGATGAGCCTTACAATACAGCCAAGGCCATTGCTGCCTGGGGGCTGGACTATGTGGTTCTCACGTCAGTTGATAGAGATGGTAATGATATCGTACATCGGTGTATCTACCTAAAAGCTATCATACATCATAGTTGGCTGCAAGATTTAAAGCAGCCCCTCTCATAGCAGAAAGATAAACTTATGTACATTTATTATAGACACACAACACTGTAACCAACCTTTTAAATATTACGTAGTTATGTCACTAATAATGAGCTGTTTTTCCTTTGTGTGCAGATATTGCTGATGGAGGAGCAGAGCACTTTGCTAAGACAGTTTCTAACCTGAAGGAAATGTAAGATCTCCCATCTCTTTTAGATTAATTAGGTGTATGTTTCTTATTATTTGTGCAAATGAAATAAACAACCACTACTGTCATATTCATGTAGGAGCTCTCAGATCCTGGTCGAATGCTTGACTCCTGATTTTCGTGGTGACCTGGCAGCAGTAGAGAAGGTTGTCCTGTCAGGGCTGGATGTATATGCCCACAATGTGGAGACAGTCCGTGAACAGCAAAGGTAATTAGAAGTAACATATTGTTAAATACATATAAACTGTATGTGCATGTGTTACTCATTCAGCTGATAAATGTCAAAAACAGCCCTATAGTTTCAGTGAAGCAAGTCAACATCCAAGTGAAAGACCAAGAAGCTAATTGTTGTTTTGAGTGGGAGGGTGTTTAAATACATGGTCTAACATCTAACATCAGTCTGGGTGGTAGAATTAGTAAGTAGTGCAGTAGTAGTAGTGCTGGTTATAGCTCTGCCACAAGAGGGAAGTCAGAGGTAGTACAGTACACACGCTGACCAGCAGGTTGTACATAAAAGCCATTTTCCCTGCTGTTACAATAAATACTAGATGAACGGCAGAAGTGTAAACACAGAAGAAGTCAAGCTTTGTATGTTTTCCTCCTTAATTGTTTATTTTGATCGTACACAGTTTCTGTTAGGGGTACCTCATATATACCTTGTCTCTCTCTTTCTAGGCGTGTCCGTGACGCGAGAGCAAACTTTGACCAATCTCTGAGTGTTCTGAAACACGCTAAGAGGATCAAACCCTCTGTGCTCACGAAAACCTCCATCATGCTAGGACTGGGGGAGACCGAGCAACAGATACTCAACTCTCTGTCTGGTGTGTACACACACTGGTCACTCACGGATACCAAAAATCTTATACTTAATTTTTATTCTTATCCTTCTATGTTGCATTTGGAAAGCTAACACCAAGACATATTCTTTGCATGCTTGTTTCCTGGGTTAATTAAAACAGATTATTATCTTATTATTACTATTATATAATATTTTTATCTTCCAAACGTTATTTGAAGTATAGTACAATCATTTCCTGATAACTCTGTTGTGATGATGATGTTGCAGAGCTGAGAGAAGCAGGAGTGGACTGTGTAACGCTTGGTCAGTACATGCAGCCCACTAAACGCCACCTGAAGGTAAACATGTTAAACTTCACGCAGCACTTACAGCAGGACTTCTTGGTGCACATTTTGACGATGTGTGTTTGGGTTTAGGTGGAGGAATACGTAACTCCAGAGCAGTTTGCCTACTGGGAGAAAGTTGGAAATGACATGGGCTTTGTTTACACAGCCAGTGGGCCACTGGTGCGCTCTTCCTACAAAGCAGGTGAGAAACATTCACCATGCTGCACAGGCTTAACATGTACACATTATGGAGAACTGCATCTAACCCAGTGACATAATAGCATATTAAAAGGGTATATATGTTATTATGAGCTGAAACCGATAAGCAGCTCTCAGGGTTCAACCAAAGTGAAAAATTATATAAAATACATAGAAAAATTGGATTTCTTTGCAGAAACTGTAGATAAATCTGTGATATGTGGGGAGCAGTTTTCATAGTGAGGTTTGTGATCATGACGAGAATATTGTTTCTGCAAGTAGATGCTGAAGTTATTCATTTTTATTGTGGCAGCACCAGAAATCTCAGAAACAAGAAGCTAAAATTATATCAACCACAAATTAATAGGATTAATCAAACATTAGAACAAGTGGGAGTAAGATATGATACACACTGAGAACTGGGGGGTTCACAGTTAGACGATGTTTTTTTGTGTGTGTGATCTTTGGGAAGCAATTACTGTGATGAATAATACTCATATTAAAATAATCAGATAAGACTAAAAAGTGGAATAATAGCTGAGAAGGAGAAATTATCTTTTTATTTTCTTTAAAGGCGAGTTCTTCTTGAAGAATCTACTGAAGAAGAGAAAAGCAGACGTCGCCACAGCTGACTGAAAAAAAAAAACATCGAACCAGCAACATCTACAGACGGTCCTGTATCTCCCATGCACCTCATCCCTACCTACAACTACATACACAGTCCTGTAATACCAAAATGCACCATCGTACGGCGTAGCTTGCGCAGAGATCTACATCTCAGGACCAGGTCAAAGAGCAGGTAGACACCTGTAAATGTGCAGATAAGCAGGGTGCAGACAAAGTCCATGTAAACCTGCCAGGAGAAAATACAACCTGGTGTAACTGTAGTTTGTGGTCTCTGCACTTAAAGGGGTCCTAAATCATTTCCAGAGTGACCTCTGTCCCCTAAAGGACTACACTGACCTTTTAACAGCAAGATCACTTTGATGTCTGATGGTTCAGGACTGATTTAATGAAGAATGATGTCCTTTTGAGAGGTTGTTGCAGCAACGCAGAGGCAAAATTACAGACAAATCTTTGTCTGCCAAGGACATTAACATTAAACAGCTCTATTGTGTTACATTAGAAAAAGTACAGATTTTCTAGACACTGGAATCAAAAGAGGCACTTTTACTTCAAAAAGAGAGATTCTGTATCACTATTTGATACCAATTTAGGCACAAACTGTACTTCTCCTAATCTAATACCATGGTCCATATGAAAAAAAACATGTATCATACACTGATTAGATAAAACAAATCTTTAAAATGTACTCTTATATTAAAAAAATGTAAACGTCTAAGTCCACATCTGCCAAGTTTCATTTGTCAGCTGGTCCCTACATTGGTTTCAAATAATCAACAGGCACAACTTAAGAACACACATCACATTTTATTGCATTTGCCCTTGTAATAACCTGTCACTGACAAAGTGGACATGTAATGATTAACATACAGAAAGATGATTTATAAAAAATATTATACAAAAATATTTAAATTTGCAATTCAGCAACAGTACTTGATTACAGAGTAAGTACTGCACAGTAAATATTTCTTTAGAAACTGACAGTACTACGTGTATAACTGCATTTAAAAGGTGTTGATATAGCTATGCAACATGAAATGTATAAAATTAATGTTTTCTGTGTTTGGAATGATTTCACTTTATTTCTTCCACATAATTTTGGACTGAAGTGTCAAACGTCTTCCTCTCATCCAAATCACTGCAGGGGAGCAATCATTCACACTAACGGCCTTTCTGATCATTACACAACAACAGCAGTGAATGACACGCACGACCATGATAGAGAGGAATGTGTGAGTGTGTGTGAGGCGAGTTTTAGACTTTGGCTTTCTTGGTGGGAGGTTCAGTGGCACTGATGCGAGGACAAACAGCTGCCGGGGCGTAGGGGATCCTTGTGGATATCACTTTCTTACCAATTGTCTCAATCTGCACAGAAGAAAAATAATAGAAACTGAACTGCAGTCGTTACTTGTTACACTCACTTCAGCAGTTTACTTTTCCCTCATGCCCCCATATGTTAATTTAGATTTTGCATTATGTACGTTATCTTGCTCACCTGGAAGCCGATGTTCTGGAGATGAGGGTGGAGGTGGTCCAACACTCTGCGACCGTCAAATATAAAGGCCGGCTTCAGCATCTTCTTGTAGATCTTCTCATAGTCCAGTTCCTGTGGTGTGAGTTCAACACTTACAGTTTATTACAGTTTATTAGTAGTTAGTCGATAAGATCATTTAAAAACGATAGTATGATTCTGACCTTAAACATGTCCCACTCAGTGCAGATGACTAAAGCATGTGCACTCTGGCAAGCTTCATATGGGTCAGAGGTTACAGTCACCAGCTCTGACACTATGGATAAAACAAAACAAACAAAACATGTTTTCAGTTCATATTACACATAGTCTTTGTTGCTATAGTCTGGCATCCAAAAGAAGTAATAAAGTCTGTACTTTTTTTTTCCTGAAACCTTAAAGACTTAATTCCAGGGACTGGATTCATTGACTTTGTTAGTTTTTGCATTTTTGGTTAAAATTGGGTGAAAATTTGCTCCATCTCGTGTAACAAGGCAGATGAAAGCAGGTTTTGCAAGTGTTCAGAGTTGCATTTGAACTTTACACACAGTACACACCTCTTTCTGGATTATCCTCTGAGATGCTGGGCTGGGAGAGGTCCTGAATGATTTGTTCTTTAAGGACTTTGGGGTCATAGATGAACAGTTTGGCTCCTTCATCCATCAGATACTTGGAGATGTAGATACTGGACGACTCCCTGGAGTTGCAACACAAACACTCGAGTGAGTGTCAACCTTATTAAGGTGATAGTTCACCACAGTAGCAGGTGTCCGTGTAGACACAGTGACTCTGCATGTTATTAATGTACAAAGGTTGTACACAGTGACTGACTGCAGCTCGTGTGGCTTCTCAACAATTCCAGGTTTATGGTTAACACAACAAAGCCGGGTGGTAATAAATATATACTTGGGTGTGTGAAGGGAGTGCAGAGGAAGATCCAGATGAAGAGAAACTAACCTGGTGTCACCTGTGTCTTTTTTGAAGGAGAAGCCCAGCAGAGCTATCTTTTTACCAGTAACAGTGTTGAAGAGGCAGTCAATAATCCTGCAGGCAAACCGCCGTCTTTGGTACTCATTCATGTCTATCACCTGAGGGAATCAAAAACAATGCGATTACAATGAGCCTGGACTTTGGAAAAAAAAAATCTGAAAAATAAGGTGCTGTGTTGTTCTCACCTGCTGCCAGTAGGACGCCACCTCTGGCAGGTTGAGGGCCTCACAGAGATACACCAGATTCAGCACATCCTTCTGGAAACAGCTACCACCAAAACCTGACCAGGATGTCACAGAGGCATAATTTAACCTGTGTTTACCTTCAGTGTACATTTATTCTCACTTTAAACATCTTGTTTACTTGTCTCTTACCTACACTGGCCTTAAGGAACTTGCTGCCTATTCTCTGATCCATGCCAATCGCCTTGGCGACTTCCTCCACATCAGCTCCAGTGGCCTCACATAGAGCACTGATACTGTTGATGCTGCTGATTCGCTGTGCCAGGAATGCGTTGGCTGCCTACACACACACACACGCACGTTTCATTAGATTCAATGTTTACAGAATAAATAAAGCCAGTGAAAGGAAGGATTGTTTAGGGCTGCCACGATTCAGATACTGTGACAACTGAGGAACTTTTGCTGGTTCAAGAATCTTAACTGTGAGGGTTTGACCAGTTCCACCCTTTTTCTTCTTCTTCTTGCATATTACAAACAAAAGTGAACTGTTGACATTAAAAAGGAAAAAAAAAAAAAATGACTGACTGATTAGAGACACCTTAACGTACTCCAGTACGACTCCACCGCCCACAATCACCTTAATAATGCAAATTATCACATTTCTGTCAGTTTCAACTTATAAGCTGAATAGTTTTAACTGTGTAAACGTAGAATTCATGGCAGAGCTGTTGTACTGGATTATATCGGTGGCCATAATGTTATGGCTGATCTGTGTGTATATTTATATATTTGACAAGTTTGTTTGGCAAAATGAGACATTTGGAGACAAAACTGCACTATGATTTAGCATCAGACATCATTTTTCATTACTGTGGTCTGAAAAATTACCATTTTTCAACAAAATGTAAATGTTTTTGACATAAAGATTAATCAATTAACAGAAACAGCAATGAGCAAATTAATGAAATTAGTCAGTAGCTGCAGTCCTACACTCACCAGTTTGGACAGCTCAGACGACCACGTGTTGGTGGTGATTATTCGTTCTTTGGGGACCCAGTGTTCATAGACGGCGCACAGCGCTCTGATTGCCCTTTGACCTTCAGTCGTTTCATCTCCACCAATCAGGACGCGATCTGGCTCCTTCAGGTCCCGCACCGCTGTCCCTTCTGCAAGGAACTCTGGGTTGGACAGCACCTAAAGCAGCAGCAGGACTTTAGTAACATACCAAATAAGCCATCAGATGTTTGTACACGTATTAATACACACGTGTAGGTTGAGGCTGGGTTTAGTGTTGGCGTCAAATATCCGTCGAATGCTCTCAGCAGCTCGAACCGGAACTGTGCTCTTCTCTGTGACAATCTTGTAGCCATCAGACACCTCCACAATCCGCCGAGCACACGCCTCGATGAACTTGAGGTCAGCCGCACGACCCTTTCCCATCCCATAGGTCTTGGTTGGAGTATTCACCTGAACATAGGGTGCAACCATGATGTGTTAGAAATGTAATTTATTCATTTAGTTGTTCAAACTACACAAACTCTGTTGTGTGTGTGTGTGTGTGTGCAGGGTGAACTGATAGACTCACAGAAATGAAGACCAGATCAGCTTCCCTGATGGCTGAGTCTATGTCTGTAGAGAAAAACAAGTTCCTCCCTCTGCATGATTCAACAACGTCTTTCAGACCTGGCTGAAATGCGAGAAAGTGGGAAACCGAGACAGGGAGGGTGTGTCCATGAATAAGTAGGAAAAAAGTCACAGCACAATCGCTTGCAGATGTATTACAAGTTCACAATGACTGGTCAGTAACTGCTCTTTACTCGAATCATTCACGATGATGTAATACCCTGTGGTTGTGGTTGACGTAGAGAAGTTGTGAAACAGTCTGGACCGACAGTCATACTCAACAAAAACATTTTCTGGGATAGTCACCAAGCAACAGCTACTTTTTCAGCACCGTTACTGAAAAAACTCTGTCAAGTTACAGCAAATTTATCTTTTTTTCCAGGTGAGATAAAACTGCAGGGAAAGCATATATAGCATATCAGTACTGCTAATAAAATACAACCCTTTCCTATCAGAAATCATGCTGTTAATCCTGATAACACAACAGTTACCTTTAGCTTATATTGATTGATTATTAACACTGATAAGATACCTCATATATAGGCAGAGTCTCTGAGTTCCAGGCTTTAATCCGGGATTCATTGACATCCACAACAGTCACTGTGACCTCTGGACACATCTGGGCAATCACACTGCATGTTGGGCCTCCTACATATCCAGCACCAATGCAACAGATCTTTTTTATCTGAAACATCTGTAATATAAACACATGATTAGAGCACAGGATAGAACAGAAACAAAATAAGAGCCATGAAAAAACTTTTTATTGTAGTTTTAAATGAATATTCTGATCTGTAAGGAAAAAGGCTTTCCCATCCACCAGACCTCACCTTTCCAGGGTTCTAACTTGTCATCATTAATTAATTCATTTATTTTAACATTGATTTATTAGTTGCTTCGTCTACTGAATGCCAGAAGTGTGAAAAGGACAAATTCACAAATCCTCATAAAAATCACTTCTTTTGTCCAAAAAGAATCAAACTCATTCTATTTAAAATAAAAAAAGTAAGCAACTATCTGATAATAGTTCACTTTAAATACAAAATGCCAAACATTATACTATATAAACCCATTTGTGTCTTGTGGATCTTAATGTCTTACATTAATATTTAATATCTAGCATTAGTACCTCAACCACAGGAACTTGTGAATAAACTTATCAGATTAAGTGATAATGAACACACAGTGACTTTATGTTAAGGTAGTTTTAGTTTCTGAAGCACCAGCTCTAAACCTACAGCACCAGTCATCGCCTGGTAGAAAACAGAGCCCTTTCATTGCTGCTCAGCCACGTCTAGCACAGATGAAAAAAAAAGACCTTTCATTAACTTGCAGATTCCTTTAGGCTAGTTCAGGTTAGCTGGGCAACTGAAAAAGTGTCACGGTTTGTAACCAAACATCGCACATTAACAGGACCATAATTAAGCCAGTTTACATCCTCTTTGTTAAGACCAAGTGAATGAACTCCACACAGAAAACAAATGAATGAACACCTATGTTGAAGCAGCTAGCTGGCTAGCAGCCGCTAGCTGCCACCGTTACCGTTACATTACCTCTGCCAACTCGACAGTCTCAACTTCAGATTATCTCTCGTTAATGTGTCTTTTAGAGACAAAGGCTGATTGAAGATCCGCTGTTCTGCTGACGATCTCTAACCCGTGTTGAACCAGAGCTCGACGAACAAACTCACAGCATCAGTTCCTCTCAGAACTTTTTAAAGCACCACCTCCACCTAAACTAAGGATCGCTTATCAAGGCACGGCCATTTAATGCCACTGAGGCACTTCCGGTGCGGTGATTTCAAAGTAAAAGCAGCGACTGATTTCACCTCTGCTCATAATGATGTGAACAACCCTTGTCAGTATAATACAACAGGTTTAACCAGTTAGTGCCACATGTATGGAAATAAACATACAGCAGTTAATTAAATGATAGTTTGTTCGACTTATACATGGGGTATAAAGGAGATAAATAAGAAATGAAGTAATTAGTTGTGAAAGTTGTTTATGGCTTAATAGTCTAATCTAATTCAACAACTTAATAGTCTAATCTAATTCAACAATTAGATTAGACTATTAATAGTTTAACAAGTTTAGATTTGCTTTAAAATGTGCCAATTATTCCATGTAATCAGTCTAATATTTCTGGAAGTGCCTTTCTCACCAAACATTCATTGGCCGACAGAATATAAACCCAAAACTGTCCACATAATTTTAATGCAGGGCTGTTTTTCAAGGTTTGGGCTTATTAAGACCAATGGTGTGATACTGAGCTAATACAATTGTTGGAACAGTTTGGGCAACCCCTCACCTCATTCCTACTTTGTCTAAATCCCAGTAGCCTGGTTATGAAAAGACTTGACAGTTGACAGATGATTGAGTTTCCATCCTTAAGAACGTGATGAGAGGATCTTTGTAGTAAATACAGCTTTCCAAAGAAGGCTCACCATTTATTTTGCGTGTGTATGATACATGTGTCTTACATTTCAGGCTGTAGAATGTGATTGTGAGAAAGCCTTTTATTAAGTAACAGAGCAGAAACAGACAAAACAGCAGGCCGTAAATGCCCTAACACTCATTTATGATGTCTATTAGGATTAATTGTTAGTTGTAAATCCCAAATACTTGTCTCTGTAGGAACTTGTTTAAGTGTCAGTGCCTTGCTGGGATGGAGACGGGTGGAGAATTCTGTTTGTGTTATTGCAGCATCTAAGACAAATAAAAACTTTTAAAAAATTAATAAAATGTAACAAGTATTAAGCTGTTTCTGAGATTATATTAGGTTTTAAAACCCCTTATGAAGGAAAAAACAAGTCAACAATTTAACATATCAGAGAAATCAAATAAGCAATGAATCAATATTTTCTTATGCTTTATTGGTGATTGTAATAACAGACCAAAAAAGTTATAAAAAGTTAAATTATTGCAAACTATTTTTACATTAACATGCCTCCCTGTCAAATGTACACATTTCTAAACATATTGTAACATTTCCTTAAAAAATACACACCTGGGCCTTCACTACCTATAAAACCTGACAAAAATCTAAAACTAAACAGTTTTCATGTTTTTTTAAAACATATATTTCTGCAACATAACAGAACAAAATGTCTAACTTCAAATATAACACACCACCCACAGATACTATAAGGGTATTGTGTAACATTTAAAGCTTTATTTTCCAAATGGTATAGTTTTGTTAGGAGGACTCCACGGCGGAGGTGGACTGTCTTGGAGTATTGCTTGTATCCGTCTTTCTTCTCTCTGTCGCTTCTGTTCTAAGTCTTTTCTTACCTGTTGAGAAAAATAAAATCAATAACAAAAATATCTGTATATTTTCAGACACTGTCTGAAAACTCAACATTATGTAAAAAAATTGTTCATCGGTCCACACTATGTGCTGCTAATAACAGCTTAGTGAAAATTGATCTGTAAAAAAAATAAGTAGCAGTATCTGTTATGCCACTGATTGTTAATAAAACCAATAATTCTCTTACCAGCCACTTTTCATACATGTCTAAGGCCATTTTATCTCTCTCTTCTTTCATGTATCGTTCCTCCTCTGCTTTGTTTTGGATGTCTTTGCACTCCATTTTGATTTTCTCATGAAGAACATTTTTCTTCTTTTCACACCTTCCTCATTTCACAAAAAAAGAAAAAAGTAGTTGAAACTGGTGTTTTATTTACTGTTGATGTTTGTTGTGACAAAAATAAGATGCATAACCCACATTGGGCGCCATCTAGTGACAGATTATTTCAACATCTGAATATAGGGACAGGACTACTACACAGGGCCACAAGTACATGCAGATATTTGACACACAACCTTTATTATGAGAATACTGTAACACTTGTACAGTACCAAATGAAACATTTATGTTTAAATACCATAAGGTAATATCCTAATAACAATAACTGCATCCAATGAGAGGAATCTGTTAAGTTTAGTTGTCTAAACAGCTATGAGACAACTTTGGCTCACTGTTTTTTAATTAATCTCAACAAGCTGCACTTCTGACCAAGTGCAACAGACATGAAACTTGAAAGTGCTATTTTGCTATAAAATGATCTGTTTCATCACCATTTAAAAAGAGAAAATACACATAATAAATCTGAGTTGAGAATTTACACTCACCAGTTGGAAAAGGCAGATTTGCTCTCACTCTCTCTTTCTTCCTCCTTTTCTTGCTTTTTTAGTTTATGTTTATTTTCAGCTTCTTTCTGTTTTATGTACTTCTCTTTGAGTAGCTGATCATGCTCATGTTTCCATTTTTCAAACACCTGTAGTGACAAAAAAAATCAATGTTATTACAGCTAAACACAAAACTGCTTATTATATATTTTACAAATAAATTACATACTTGTTTAGCAGACTGCCTTTTTTCTTCTTTCTCTTCAATGGCTCTTTCCTCTTTTCTGATCTTTTCTTGCTTTTCTTTGGCTTTTGCTCTGAGATGTTCTGTTTTCATTTCTTTCCAAGCTGCATATGATGCAACAGCTTCTTCCTTTTTAGCCTCTTGATCCTGTTATCAGAAAGACGGTGAGCGGTAAGCATGCATCTTACTGCGACAATGTGCTTGTTGAAATTCATTAAACATAGCATGGTGTGTAGATTATTTACCCTTTTCTTCTTTTCTTTCAGCATTTCCTCTTTCTTCTTTTGTTGTGTGTTCGCTCTTAAAATTTCCTTTTTCTTCTTAAGCCATTCCTGTTTGGACCATGATTTACATTACTTCCACTGTAGATATAATCACCTCTATTGTCATAAATAGTGAGTGTACAAAATACATGAGCATCATTTAAGAACATAAGCTGTAAGATGTCATTTCTGCCTTCAACTACAGGGTCTCAGTGCCTTATCCAAGGACACTTTTACAGCCAAGCTGGCCTTTCCAAATTCATTCCTCTACACCTGACAGCAGAGAATAGAGAATAATCTAATGAAAGATAAATTAGAACAAGACTAATTAACAGGACTGAGTTATTAGGTGGCAGAATTCAAACTGAACCTTCATAAAGCACAATATATGCCAGAGTATATGTTTTCAATATACCTGCTCATCTAGACAGTAATGCTCTTCACTACTAAACAGAAAGCAGGAAAACAATGTGGACTCATATTGGTCTTTTCCACTAAATGGCTCACATTCTACACAACACAGCTTGTTATCACACTGACCTGATAAACAGCAGCTCTGAGTGAATCTGCTGCCTGCGGCTGAGACTCTTGTAGTGACACCTTATGGTCCAAAACTTTGAGACTTCCCAAATACTTTGATTCCACTTTCCTGGAGCACACACTTTGAGATCTCTGAGTTGTCTTGGACTGAGAAGTTGAAGGCCTAATAAAAAAATAATAATAATTGTAAGTCAAGTTATGTTTCCATTTTAGCCATGAAGATGTGTGTATTTATTGCAGAGAAGTTGGAGAGAATTACTGACCTGGTGTCAAATGATTTTTCCTGAGAAAGCCGAGCATCAGGATGATCCGAATGATTTTCCTGAAAGAAAACAATAATCACATTTCATTTAACTAAAATTAAGAAGAACATAGAGCAGAGTATATCTTACAAAGTAAAAGGGTAAAGTGCATGAAGAAAGTACATTACATTTACGTTGAAATCTTCAAATGATGTTGAGTATTCTCTCTCTTGCTCTTTGCTGTCATCAGAAATAAAGCCATCTGAAATAGTAAATTTAATATCAACAGGATTGAAATACAAAATACAAATACAATTACACGAAATACAACTCTAAAGTCTTAATTTTATTTTGTGTTGAATGTTAACGATCACCTCTGGATCCAGAATCTACCGTGGACTTGGTGAAGAGCTGCTCGCTCTTATTTGTAGACGACTTGCTGAGGCTATATGAGACTGCGTAATCTTCTGCAGTCCCCTAAGATACAACAAATAATGTTGGCACCAGTTAGACAATCTTTCCTTTCTCTTTAAATCTTAAAATGTTAATAGCTAAAACATAACTAAGCAATAAGACACATATATGGGCTGCAGCATACAGCAGTGTTGCTGGATGTATCTGTTGAAAGGGGAATGGATGTAGAGGAAGTCTGGGTCCGGCTGAAATCCAGAGATTCACTTTCTTCAGGCAGCTTCTCTGCAGTGTGAAGACTCAGTCCAAGTGTCCTTTGTCTTGGTTTGGGTCTGGGTGGCTCCTTCTCTGCAACACCTATATAATAATAGTTTGTGGAAAGACACATTTTAAATCTGATAGTTAGAAGCAAGGCTAAATTTGCTTGTTGTTGCCTTTTTCTGGCCTGCAGTAAAAACAGTGTAAACAGACCTGTTAAGGACATGCGCGTGGTGTCAGATTCTGACTGAGGTTCAAACTCACGACCTGGAGTTTCTATCACACTGATGTCAGAAGGTAACGGCAAAGGCACATCTGTTAGCACATCGTCTGATGTTTGGTATGATATGGATTTACTGGAACTGGTGTTCTGAGGATCAGTAGACTGTGTGTTATTTTTGCTGATGTTTGTGGAGTGTCGTGAAGAAACAGAGTCATTGTAACTATTGTGTCCGCTGGTGAGGTCATCCAGTAGCTCATTTTCACGTGACTCTGATGTTGTTGTATCTTCCAAGGGAGATCTGATTCTTTGGGTTTTCAGGAATGAAACTCTCTTTGTCCTTCCATTTGTGCTTTCATCGTCTGAAATCTCAAAGTCATTGATTCTACCTTTTGTCTTCCCGGCCTTAAACGCCTCTGTCCGCTTTTTTCTTGATTTGAGGAGTTCATTCAGAAACTCTGTAAAAAACACAAATTGTCACAAGTAGCCAATTACTCAATGATATGATTAAGAGAAGACTATAACAGTAACAAAGCAAAAGAATTGTAAATCAAGATCCACTTGAAAGCTTTTTTCTGGAGCTACAGAGATGTGGCTGAAAAATGATGTGCACTGACAATGAGTTACATTCTTTTGTCATAATAATGTTTACAACTGTCCCCTAAAAACACATCTACAGTTAGGTTAGTGGTTAATTTAACAAAGATCATTTTTTTGGAATTTGTCCCCTGTTCACCACAGTGAATTTAAAATGAAACATTCAAGGTGTGAGTCAGAACTGTCAGCCTTAATTCAAGCGGTTAATTCATTTAATTCAAGTTGCATAAACCACTTAGGAATTACTGTCAGTTTTAAACACACAGGTAAAGTTATCTGGAAGTTGAGTCAATTTGGCAACCCCAAATTGTGGTTTCTTATCAGTTCGAGATGATAGTCTGAGAGAGATTCAGACTGATGACTTGGATGAGTAGTGAAACGTTTCAATGACTTAACTTCCGGATCAGTATGTCCATGACCACAAATCCCTTTTCTGACTGTAAAGGATTTCTGAATACTCTGTACAAACATGTATTGCATGTCAATCCATCCTAGAGCCTTTGTTGTGCTCCTTGATAGGTTTTATTTTTATACTGTAGGAATTATTAAGAAACTGATGACATCTCAGTTCCTTCCCTCATCAGCTACCAACAATTCATGTGGCACACAGATAACAGCTGCAGTGTAGACAGTACGTACACATTGTAAGCCACTAAAGATCTTGAGGACAAGCTGGTCTAACATATTTTTGTGGTCTGCCATCTTACCATCTTCATCTTCATTGAAATCGTCAGAGTAGGAGTAGGGATCTGGTTTTGTTTTGCTTGCTCTGGCAGAGACAGCAGCCTGAAGTTCATCCTACAACGACACGATTTCAGTCAAACACATCTAGCAGCTAGCTACAGTAACTACTATATAGCTACAGGGTGCTGTCAATACACTCGCTTCTAAGTTTGTAATTTACTATCATGTCCAAACTGCATACAACAAAGCTTTTACCTGAAATGTTGTTCGTTTCGATGTTTTCGGGCTTTTTGTGTAAGCAAGTGTCCTGAAGTCCTGATTTGTCATCCTGAAAACTATGAACACGCTCCTCCGATTAAGTTAATCGACTTTAGCATGCTAGCTAGTCTTTGCTAGTTAAGTTCACACTGAAAATGAGCTCTTGCTCACGTAGCTTCATATGCTTCCACAACTTACCATTATGCAAAATTGCCACGTAATGGTGTCTGTTTCAATACACGGTACAGACAATAATAAATAGCACATATCTGGACGCAGTATAGGTACAGGGAGCTAACTGCTAGCTAAAGCTAAATTACTTGTTGACGGTAACCCAGGGAAACCCGTTTCAACAGTGCGCATGCTCAGATTACCCAAAACAAGACAAAGCGATTATTTGCATTTAATACTGACATTTAATATATTTATTAAATATTATTTTGAAGCATATTGATACTGATGCTATGAAAAATAGTTAAGTCAGTTTATTATGTGGCTCACTGTAAGTCAGTCAGCTGACCAAAGGTTTACTTGACTGACTGTTTAAAACTGTTTAAGACTGATGTGCTTCCACTGATAAAATGTACTGTCCGGCAGCAACTCAATGCATTTAGGCACGTAGACATGGTCAAGACGATCTGCTGCAGTTCAAACCGAGCATCAGAATAGGCAAGAAAGGTGATTTAAGTGACTTTGAACGTGGCATGATTGTTGGGCTGGTCTGAGTATTTCAGAAACTGTTGATCTACTGGGATTTTCACGCACAAACATCTCTAGGGTTTACAGAGAATGGTCCGAAAAAGAGAAAATATCCAGTGAGCAGTGTCTGCAGCAGCAGAAGAGCACACCGGGTGCCACTCCTGTCAGCTAAGAACAGGAAACTCACCTCACCAAAATTGGACAATAGAAAATTGGAAAAACGTTGCCTGGTCTGATGAGTCTCGATTTCTGCTGCGACATTTGGATGGTAGGGTCAGAATTTGGCGTCAACAACATGAAAGCATGGATCCATCAGGCTGGTGGTGGTGGTGTAATGTGTGGGGGATATTTTCTTGGCACACTTCGGGCCCATTAGTACCAATTGAGCATCGTGTCAACGCCACAGCCTACCTCAGTATTGTTGCTGAGTGAGCACCTTTGGGATGTGGTGGAGCGGGAGATTTGCAGATTTGCATCAACTGCGTGATGCTATCATGTCAATATGGACCAAAACCTCTGAGGAAAGTTTCCAGTACCTTGTTGAATCTATGTCACGAAGGATTAAGGCAGTTCTGAAGGCAAAAGGGGGTCCAACCCAGTACTAGTAAGGTGTACCTAATAAAGTGGCCGGTGAGTGTAGGAGTATGGTATGATGCTCCAAAAGCAAGAGTAAAACAAATTCAGTGGATGTCTTTAATCTTTCTAGTACAAAAATATAATACTTCATTGATCCCCACAAAGGAAATTCCCATGAGTAAGAACTTCTTTAATGCATGTACATTATGAATGACGACAACAACCAAAACGTGTTTTCAGCATTCATGCATGAATATAAACATATTTAACATAAAATTACAGTAAACAGATTTGTGCTGAATCTTTTTTTTAATAAATGTACAAATAGAACAATTGAAAACATCACAATCATTCAAAATGGTACTAAAGTGTTATTTTATTGAATTGGGTAAGGTGTAGTTTAATGTGCCTACAGCCCACTGTGAGGAAAAGGTATAGAGAATTACACCAACAAAAGTAAACAGGATATGGAAGATTAACACTCTTTGGGTGAATCTCATTTCCTTAGTTGCATCCACGTTTCCCTCACTTGCCATCAGCTGTCATTCGTTACTGTGGTCACTTTTGTTGGACTGGAGTTTGCATTTGTCCAAAAACACACTGTCCAACTAATAATAAGGACCCACAGTTACCACTGTTTGTACAGTTATATTTCTTTTGAATATGAAGATCTGCTCATTTATTTAAACCGGATTCTGTATTTTTACTGTCTTCAGTGTCAGTAACTCATTATTTTTAATGACAAACACATTTTATTGATACTCAGTGTTAAAATTCATTACTCCATAATCCAGATTATGATTATATGGATTAATAGAAACACAGTATTACCTCAAATGATAAAAATATTATGTAAATATATTCTAGGTTATATTTATAGCAAGTTCACTGATGATGTTATTCATCGTAGGAATTTACAGGCGTTATAGACAAACAGCCTGTTTCTGGTAAAGACAGTTGTTTAAGGCTTATTGTCACTGACAGATACAGATCCACAATCCAAGTTATATTGTTTCTGTTTTAATCAGTGGACTTCAACATAAAACTGTGCTGGTGTGATGAGGTTTCGCTCAGAGCGAGCAACAGCAGCCAGTCACCAGCTAAAGGAGTGTGTCTGTTAAAAGACTTCCACGAAGGATGGTCCCCTGTATCCTTCCTTCTTTTTCATTGACATTAAACATATACAGGCAACAAAACACAGGTCATAAGAGTGAATTGTTTTTATTTTTTGTTTTGTTGTAGGAAAGTGCATAGTTAAAGCCCTTTTACTCACAGACAGCAACAGTGTAAATAAAGGTCTCCTGTTCATCTCAGTCATCTACTGTGACTTCCCTTGATTACATAATATTTATGGTTTGCCCAAAACCTTCCCCGTCATCTCCTAATCAAGTCCAGACAGATTTAGAGGATATTTGCTGATATGGAAATATTATTACCCAACCACTGAACAATGTTGCAATGTACTCATCCAAGTTTTGTGACTCTTACACTAAATGTTCAAGAGAGAACATCCCATTTTAAGACTAATTCATGTAATTTAGGCTATCACAAATAACCCATAACATAACTAAAGGCCAAGACACACTTTAATACCTATACTTCCATTATAGGAGCATAATGATGTTAACAAAACAGACAAAATATCAAACTGTCTTGTAATGCAATGCAATGGGCAAATCTAATATAATGTTTCACTTTTTTGGGGGGAAAGGCTAAATAACATCGTTACGTTTGAGTCGGTAGTTTGTGGAGCTGTTATAACTTATGATGTGACTGGGATGTAAAATAAAATCACTCATTTGTCAGAGCTATGGACCCACTGGACAAATAATTCAAAGAATGATGTAATGGTAATGTAAGAAAACATGACAGAACATTTCTACTGCACATCAGTGCATCATACTCTTCACCATCCTAAATTCAAAACAGAAATTAAATAATGTATTATTGTTCTTTCACAAAAGGAAATAAGCACTAGTACAGGAAACATAAAACAACATTGGCACCATTTGAAAAAATCAACTCCTCATTGGTTTTACATACTATGATACATAAGCTGTGAAGTAGAAACTTTGGACTTCTGCCTTTAATCTCAATAGGAGAAGAACCAGCCCATATCTGTAATCAGAATAATCCACCTTCAAAGAATCAACACACCACAAGTGCTAGTAACATAAGATCCTCAGGTACTATTAAGTCAGTATACATGATTACTTTTGACCATAAAACATTTACAGTACATGGAATCATATTAACATGAATTGTTCTGATATTTTCTTTTACAATGACCCTGTTGAATCCTATGCATTTGTCTTTAACCGATTGAATTTCTGAAACTTTCTGAGTGCAAACGTTTAACTGGTCTCTAAGCAGACTCTTTAATATCTGTCAACTGCACATCTCTTAACTCAGGAGAAACAGTATTGTGCATAAAGTTTTTTTTCCATTTAGTATTTTTCCAGGTTTCATCTGTCTGACTGCACTGCTGCACTGATTTGATCACAAAAGGTAGTTGTTTTCAGAGAAAAAAGGCCCTGTTCAGTGCTTGCTCAGCATCAAAACATAGAACGACCAAGTTAGTGACCAAGTTAGTGACAAGACCAAAAAAAAAGTTCCAATAGGCTTAAAACCTGTGGCCTGAATGTGGACTCAATGTCTACAAGTTTGCCATATAAACATTATATGGTGATGATGAACTGAACAACTTGGTTGTAAGTAAATAATCAGTTTCAGAACTAGATGTTTATGTTCTTATATAATGTAGCTAATATGGGAGATCTGACTATTTGCTGGCCCAAGTGAAAAGCTAATTAAGTTTTGAATGAAAAGTAAAGGAGATTAATTCACTGCACTGAAATGAAAGTGGCATGTTAGAATTTTACTCATTTAATTATGCTTCTAAGATTGTATATGACATACATAACGTTTTACTGGCAATATTCATTATTTAGTTGTAAAATATAGTAAACTTATAAATGATTAACAAACTATAAACAACAATTTAACTGTCCAACGAAAATGCTCTGCTACCTCTCTTTTCTCCGCCAACCTGTATAACATTCCTTCATTCTGAGTTCATGTCCCAGTTTCTGAAGGTCAGTCAGAAATGGCCTCAGGGACTGACCTAGAACGATACCATACCTCCTGATTACAGTACCATGTAGAGCCAACACACACATACATTGTAACAAAATTCGCACTGGGAGATATGAAGTTTTTCCTTAAAATTAAAAATGAATGTTTCGATCGAATTATGGTTTGATGTATGGCTATGAAGCCATTATTATTCTCCTGTCTCAGCACGTATCTTTGGCAAAAATAACCAAAACAGAAGCAGTATGTGTGTTTGTGTACTGCCCTTCTATGATCTGATGTTTTTCTGTCTCAAATTTCATAACTGTGTTGGCCTCATCGATCCAGTTGGGCTCTAATAACAAGAATCAAAGACAAATCTACCCAACAATGCAAAGGTATTAGAGAAGGAAAAATAAAGATATTTGTATAAAAGTTGACAGGGAGATGACACTGTCTTGGTCGCAGTTACTTGCTAACTGTGCAGCTC
>OMLM01009388.1:39550-95569 GCA_900302695.1 Helostoma temminkii
CAGCTCCAGTCACAGCACGTGGATGAATGTTGGTAGTGTGGCTCCACTGCTAATCAACGGGAGGTGCTGGAGGCTCTCTTTCATCGCTCTGCAATTCAAGACACAAACCAGAGTTCAGTAAAGTTTCTACCAGCTGAGATTTAAATACTACAGAGAACATTACTTAACTTTATTTGAACAAATAAAGCACTAAGTGTGAATTTTAAAAATAAACACTGCAACAACAGTTAGTATAAATATAAATATAAACCACAAGTATTCATGGCATTAGACTAGAACCGGACACAGCTAAAGGAACTCAGTTCTCATTCAATGGAATTTTTATTTTGCTGCTGTGGCATGTGAATTTCAATAAAGTGTTATCATATGTTATAAACTCTGAGTGTGTAGTCACTACACTTTTTTTCTGGATACATGTTCATCTTGCAGTTTCTCTGCAGTACATCCCATGCACAAAAATGTTTTACTCTTTTCAGGGATTCATATGTCAAAATAACTATGTCAATTCAACTTTAAATTAAACTTTGTACTAAATAGGCTGTAAATTTGTGTGTATGAATGCAATCATTTTCTATGTGTTTCCAAATTTCATTTTAGAAAACAAGGCACTAAATAGTTCTAACTTTACAAACATAGACCTAATAACTCACATGTACCAAACTAATTTTACTGTTATTCACCTTAGCTAATAATGTTGTTCTTTGTTGAATTTATATTTTTTGTTTTTGTGCGTGTCAATGCAATCAAGTATTTATCCATCAAAAATACTTTTGCAGTTTAGCTCAAGAAATGTTTAAATAAAAAAATACATATATATATATATACACATATATATTATATTCAGTTGAATCAGATTTTCAGGATTTAAAAAAGAAAAAAAAACCAACTTCCATCTATGCTATTAGTCATCATTGTCATGGGACGTTTGACCTGCCAATGTAAACCAAGGAGGAGCAGTGACTTTGTTGAATGTTTCACTGTTATACAAACATGAGTAAGAGATGTACTAACATTGCGGGGACCAGTGGGCTTCCTCGTGGTACGGGGACCCCTGAGACTGGATGGGCGCAACAGGAATAGGACCAGAGCCACCACCACCCATCCCATCAGAATCATTGGGAGGGTCAGGTCATCTCCTCCACTAAATGGCCC
The DNA here is from genome assembly GCA_900302695.1 of Helostoma temminkii. Lineage (NCBI taxonomy): Eukaryota > Metazoa > Chordata > Actinopteri > Anabantiformes > Helostomatidae > Helostoma > Helostoma temminkii. The sequence continues at coordinate 40,703 of OMLM01009388.1, forward strand.
GCTGGGACCTGGCACTGAACAGAAAGGCATGTATGTATATTACATGTGATCTGGACTAATGTTTCTAATTTGACAGTCAGGGCACTTAAAGGCCTAATGTGACTTGCGTTAAAAAGTGGTCATACATACATTCCTGAGGGCACTCTGTGTCTGTGCAGTAGGACTGAGATTGCCTGAGCTGAAAGAGAAATTGGAGAAGAAATAAAGTAGATATAACTAAAGCACAAGTAGGAAAAACTATAATTTTAAAATCAGTCTGGTGGTGTATAAACACACTAGTCATAAAACTTTAAATAAAATAAACAAACTAAATTTAATACATTTTAAAGAGTTTCTACGTTACTGTTACTATCATCACATGTTCACATGTGGATAGTGCAAAGCTGCTAAGCTCTGCCTGCTTCTGAAAATATACTGAACTGCTCTGACTGGCAAATACTGTGCAAATTCTTCAGTTGTTTGGACAACACCCTTTGCTGCTGCAAGCAAGTCAGAAAGTGGCTTCAAGTTGTGAGCCAACTGCAGCTCACCATTCGAGTTACACCTGTGCACAAAGAGCCAATGAGATCACCCGGACACTGACACGACACAGCTACAAGCTGTATTGGTAAATACACTCTGAAACTCTTTAAGCTTCACAATTTTGACATTATATGTTACAACATGCTTAAGGTGAGCCAGATTTGCACTTCGGTGCAACCCTGACAACACATTGCAACAGAATAAAATGAGTGTGTATCCTGACTTCAAGACAAACAATAAGCAGGAACCAGGATATGTTGCCTTGGTGCTGACGCTTTTCATTTCCTTATTTAGAGACTTTCATTTACAGTACCTGAGGGTTGTTTTCTAACTTTGTTTCATTTACTCCATTTCAGCAAGAGATTTTTTTTTCACACTACATACTTAAAATACTTTGACCTATCCCTGCACATCAACCCTGTCACAATCAATTCTGCTGCTTACATTTCGTGTGACATGAAAGCCTTTCAGTTCCATTACTTACCAGACTGATGAGGCGCCTCATAGCATACTCTTGGGTGCAGATGCACTCACAAGGGTCAAAGCCTCCTTCTGCCATGTCTCACCACACAGTATCCACCTTGGAAGCAAGCAAAAGTACCGTTTGTGTGGACCTGCATACAAACAAGTGAGAGAAACCTAACCCTGCCTGATGTGAGTGCTGTGGTCTACAGTTGTTTCACAGACACACACAGATTAGTGGGAGGAGACTGCCCAGTTAGGGACAGTCAGCAGGCTTTGTAGCTGCTAATCGAGGTCTCTGCTTAAAGTGTCTGTGATTATATGACATGAATGTGGCATAAGAGCATCATTATGAATATTAAACATTATTAAAAATAAATTAAAGTTATTAGTTAACCCCCATCTATTGCCTTTGATTTGATTTTTCCACAGTACTGTCTCTGGATAGGTACCATCAATTTCTCCCACTTATTTATGTTCTGTAATTTGTTGTTTGTTTTTTTTGTTGTTTTTTTTAAACAAATCTCTGTCACCGTCATTGTTATGACCCACCTCTATGCAACACACACATCAGTACAATATCTGCAATAGACCAATAAAGCCCAATATATCGGCTCGGGCGATTTCATCTACCCTACATAGTAAAATGCAGTAAAATGCAGTAAAAATATAAACTTTTAAAAACACTCGTACAATGAACAGCTGCAAATTATTTCAACAGTGATGCACAGGCGTTTACATTCACGTTGAATGAGTTACAGAGTAATTCTTGAGTTTTACTTACACCACCAAATCATATTAGTGATATTTTCCGTCGGTGGCTGCCTGCATATTTCTACACTGACGAACAAGCGGCCAATTTATCTTAATTCAGCTGAATTACAATCAAAAGCAGCTATGACAACTCGCGTCAACACACCAGTTTTACTTTTACACTCTACCGCTTTCGAAGCCGTTTAGCTAACAACAGACTAGCTTCTTGCTAACTATGGCAGCAATCCAGAGAAAACTCACAGCTATGTCTTTTTTCGCCGTTTAATGAACATTTACGTGGAGAATGATGTAACCATAAGCGGCAATGAAACACAATTCACTTACTCGAGATGTGTAGGTGTTCAGACAACGTTTGCTGTCTTTAAAAGGGCCCGATAGCTGCAGCAGCACTATTGTTTTCCATAGACACCGTAAAACTGCGGACATGTCAACCTACCGTCTGTTTTGTTTAATACACGTGAACCGACCAACCAGCTACTCTTCAAGGCCGACATCCGGGAGCTCGGGAGCACATTAGACATCTGTTATTGGTCCAAACGTTTGATGGACGGATCATTAGACCAATCAGAGTAAGGCACGATTTTACCGTCTGGATAGTAAACAAACAGTCCAGCTGCCTGTCATTAAATAGGCAAATGTACAGACCTGCCACATCTGTCCTGTTGTTTAACCACATATACAGTGGTGAAATGTAACTGAGTACATTTACTCAAGTCTTTGAGGTACCTGTGCTTCACCTGCGTTGTTACATTTCACAACATTTAACTGACAGTCCACGTTATTTTGCAGAAAATTCTTTTATGTTAATTATGTGTTTAGTATTTGTGTTTATTTGCACTTCATCTAGCTACTTTTTAAAAAATTTATTTCACTTTATTGTTTTTCTCTTTGAGGCACATCACAGTGCTGTATCATCAAGTCAAAGTCCTACATACATTATTATTTAAAATCCTTTTGGCTAACTATACATGTTCCACTGGGACTCCCTGTCATGTTTAATATTCAAAGCTGCAAACCATATTGTGTAGCACATGTTAGCGTTTTCTCTCCTATTAACGATGTCATGACCCCACACGTTCATCTTGTGACCATTTGAAAAGGCCTGACCTCTTGGTTTATAACCTCTGGAGTAAGCACCTAACTGCAAACTCAACAGTAGAGTGTTGTTTCATCACCTCCAGCAGTGAACATGTCTATGTATCTGTATTAACTATTAAATTAAACTAATGTACAGATGATACCTTTCTGGATTAACCATCACTAAATGTATTAATTACAGTTTATGCCTCATCAGAAAGTGGATCCCCACCTCCCTCACCACAGAGTCAAAATAATGACCATTAACAGATGCATTCAGCGCATGATGAGAAATGTCCTGAAGGCAAGTTAGAAAAGACACCGAGTGCGTGTTTTATCATTAATGAAAGTTCCAGCTCGTACTTCATTTAGCTGCCCTCTGTGTGTGTGTATGTTCTGGACTGACTGACGCTGAGCACTGGCAGGCGGGCAGGCTGGCTGGCAGTCGACAGCTACGGTGAGCTGCCTCCGGAGTGAAAAGAAGCGACAGACGGTGAAAGTGAAAGGACGCCTTCATACGCGTGGAAAGCATCGAGCACACGGTCCCCGTACAGACGGACATCATAGGGAGAGAGGCCCCGGGTCCAGCTTGCAGGCAGCAGCAGCTCAGCAGACACAGCCATGGCTAACATCGCCGTTCAGAGGATCAAGCGGGAGTTCAAAGAAGTTCTCAAGAGCGAAGAGGTGCGGAAACATTACTGTCAATTTCCTTTTTTTTTTTTTTTACTTCAGCTCCGTTTTTGCCCGTGTTTAAAGTCCGCGAAGCTGCAATGTACCAGTAGCCATTGTGACAGACCCAGATCACCTTAGCTAACGGCAGGTCCTAGTCCTGTGTTGCAGCAGGTCAGGCCTTAACAGCAGAACTTTAGTTAGCTAACCTAGCTTTAGCCTAACTGCTGCGTGGTCGAAACTCTCCTGTTATGTCAGGTAGGGTGTTAAGGAAACACCGAGGAATTCAGCTTGATCACCTGGCAGGCCGTAAACAATAACACATGCATTTGTGTAATTATCTGACTAAAATAAACCTTGCTTTTGTGGTCTGTAGCTCACGCCTCACACTAGCTGCTGTAGCTGTTTACTACCGTAGAGCTACTGTCAGTTGGGTTTAGCAGCTCTTAGCTTGCTAACGGTTATTTTGACATCTCATCCAGAATTAGCCGTAGCTAGCCGGTGGTGTTAATGTTACATTATTCTCCAACTTTAACACATTTAACCAGCTCTTTGTCTCACCGCAGGGCGGTTCTTCTGATTTTAAGCGTTTCTTTTGTCAAAATACTTGTGTGTATGTTAGTATTTTAACTTTTTTACTAGCTTGGCTGTACTAGCAAGCTAACACTGTGTTTTCAACGTAAATTCTCTAAAGCTTTCTGTGACACTGAAACATTCCCACTTTAATTATTATGGAAAATAACATCGGTTGTGTCTTAAACGGACATTATGTCTGCAGCTTCATCAAATGTATGATTTTGTGCTTGACAGAAACCTGCAAGGACACTGTCATTCTATGCAAATACTCATTGTGGTTCTGTTATTTGTCCCAATTTACAGACAAGTAAAAACCAGATTAAAGTAGATTTGGTAGATGAGAACTTCACAGAGCTGAGGGGGGAGATAGCAGGTCCTCCAGATACACCATATGAAGGTATAATCTCACATCTGCATTATAATGACCTGACAAAATAGTTGCTATTATGATTTTGTCACGCTAAAACACGTTTTTCTTCTTTCTTTTCCAGGTGGCAGGTATCAGCTTGAAATAAAAATCCCAGAAACTTATCCTTTTAACCCACCGAAGGTATGTGATTCAGTATGTATATTTGAGGGACTTTATTTGCACACTATTTGCATCATAATTTTGGAGTAAACATCATATTATGTTTTCCAAATCCAAACATTAATATCTGCTAAACAAATATGTTGTAAATTTAGTTTTTGATCACCATCTGCCACTTGCATACGTTTACCCATAACTACAATTACACAGTAGTTTGTCACTAGAAGAAAAATAAATAAATGTTAGGAAATGAAAATAAGATTAACAGTGTGGGAGATAAACAGTATTGTCAGCAGAAATAAACTATGAGTTGTCCTCTACTGTTAAGTCGAGAAAGGAACAGAAAGTTGTAGTTTTTTTTTTTTTTTTTTTAAATCCCCACAGATTATGAAAAACCTAGACAGTGTAAGTAATGTATTCACACAAAGCTGAAAGTCTTTGTTTCCCAGTGATATACTTATTTTGATAACAGTGATGAAAATGTATAAAATGACCAGAGAAAGGTGCCTGTTTTGTGTCTCATTGAAGGACTTAAAAATGAATAAATATACTGCGTTAAAATCACAATCGGCTGCCATATATAAAAAATCCAACAGAAATATGATCAAAACACAAATAGGACTTAAACCAGGTTACCAGTACACACATAAATGTACCCAGTACAATCTACACTTGCTTCTGTTTTACCTCACTGTTCTTATCTGGGTAACCTTCCACATCTGTCTGTCTTAGGTGCGTTTCATCACTAAGATCTGGCACCCTAATATCAGTTCTGTGACAGGAGCAATATGTCTGGACATTTTAAAAGACCAGTGGTGAGTGACGCCTGTTTGAACCTTCTGACCTACAGTATGTAGCACTGTTGCCCCCTCAACTTATCTGCTCCAAATTTAAATCTGCCTCACCCAGGGCAGCTGCTATGACCCTGCGGACGGTGCTGTTGTCTCTACAGGCTCTGCTAGCTGCAGCAGAACCAGATGATCCACAGGACGCAGTAGTAGCAAACCAAGTGAGAGCGACACGTTGTATGCTTTGATATAGTAATACTGCTCAGTGTATATTCAGGTGATGAAAATAGTAATACTTAAATTACAACCTCTCTGTTCATCAGATAAGCTTTTGTGTAGAATTATTTTTGGTAACAGTGTCTAGTGTTGGTCTGCAGACAGTCAGGAGCCTCTAAACCGTGTACCCACCTGTGTTTGTAATTTAACTGTACCATGAGTGTCTCTTTCTGTGTCCTCAGTATAAGCAGAACCCAGAAATGTTCAAACAGACTGCAAGACTGTGGTCTCACGTCTATGCAGGCGCTCCCGTCTCCAGTCCCGATTACACACGTAAAATAGACAAACTGTGTGCCATGGGTTTTGATAAGGTCAGAACCACTTTCTGTTTTTGCTGAACCATAACATTTATACATTGAACAAAGCATAGTGTAGCACAGGGGAGCGGTTTTGTTTTGATGGCAGGGATGAAATGATTAGTTCATTGTGAGAAAATGAAACTGCAACAATTTCATAATTGATTTAATCATTTGAGTGAACGCATTCTCAGTTGTGAATATTTTATTCTGTGATAGAAAAAATGAATCTTTTGTGGTTAAAAAGACAGTTAATTAACACTCGAATCATAATGTTCTCCTAACACTATCAATCTTCTTTAAAATTATTTGACTTTTATTAACAATTGTTCACAAATGACACAATGCAAAAGTTTATAGTAATTAAAAAAATTTCTTCCTACTCATGTACAGAATGCAGTAATAGCGGCCTTGTCTTCAAAATCATGGGATGTGGAAACGGCGACAGAGCTGCTTCTCAGCAACTGAAGCCCAGTCAGGTGTGAGGATCCCAAACTCCCTTCTTCATATCATCAGCTCCTCCCTGGCATCATTCCACCATTGCCTTTTGTTACACAGACAACACCCCACTCGCCACAGCAGTCTGAGCCTTCTTTTATAACAACTTTGCTACAAACTCAACACCAGTAGCACCACAATGGCCAATATGCACACCATCATGTTTCCTGTCTGATCCCACCAGTCTCAAAATGTGTAATAAGCCCTAAAACCTCTCAGTCGTGCATCCTGTCTTCCATGCCCCTTAATCATATGAGCTATGAGATTTTTTTTTTTTTTTTTTTTCTTTTCACAAATTCGTGTTACTTCATTTTGGAAAAGAATCAAATAACTGCCACTTCCTGGTGGACTTTCCAGGGTAAAATGTAACGGAATTCCTTTATACTGCTCTCACAGTACATCATCACTTACTCTTACAGCAGCCAGCTGGACCTCATGTCAGTTTGTTCTCCGTTATAGACATTCAATACTGTAAAAGTCTAGCTGCATTTAATATACTTGACTGGATAGTGTTCTGCACGAGCAGTGTAATGGATGTTTCCTGAATTGTTTATCATAAATGTTTCTGTCATTTGCAGAGGTTTGGATGTACAAGTTTTTCTTTCTGTCCATTGATTTTAGGAAAAAAACAAAAAAACAAACATCCTCCAACACCTGCACACATGCACAGAAGAAAGAAAAAAGTTGTCTGTAAATAGATGCGTGTAAATTTGAAAATACAATGGGGATATACTTTTTTTCTTACATGGCATTGTAAAACAAATTATTTTAAATATAAACTTTGCCTAGTTTACAATTATATGGAAGATATATCTTTTTATGCTTTGTGACCGAAGAGAAATCCCCCTGAATGTGCTGTTGTGTTTTCTTTTTGAGATTGCTGTTTAGGGGTGGCACAGCCAGCTCAGGCCCCAAAGCTCATTACATGCCACCTTCTCTGCTGCATCACAATCCAACCTTGTGTCTTTTATTGTCTTTGCATGTTCTATACTGCCTTTATTTTATTTGGCCAAATGATGTGGCGATGAGGCCTCTGCTGAATTTAACCCACCCTTCAGACTTGGTGCGCCAGATGCCCAGAGCCTCTGCTCAGCATGTCACTGAAGCACACCCAGTTTGGAGTGGAATCTGTAGGGAGCCGAATCCTTGATTCTTAAGCATTTTGCTGGATTTTTTTTCTTGACTGCTCTGAACAGATTCATGTGGCACCCCTCAAGAGGAAACGTGTGTTTCTGAATGTCTTTGGATTTCAGGTAGCATTGCTGTGGTTTTGGTTACCAGTTTAAGAGCTTCTCCAGCAGGCATGCCATTTTCAGCCACAGATTGAGAATCTACTCCTGAGGTGGCACTCAATCACTAATCCAATCCAGCAGTACTCAATCAAAACGTTGGCCATATATAGGTGATTTCCAGTGCTTTACTACACAGCCAAATAAAATGCTCACTGGGGTTGTCTTTGAATGATGTCTTACGAGGCTGGAACTCCTTTTACTCTATGAACCAGATATCAGGCCTGAACAGTGTTTACACATATTTGAGGTACATGAACTGTACAGACGTGCGTAGCTTAGACATGTGGGGTGCTGATGCATCCTCACACATGGCCTTTTTTTTTTTTGTTCTTGCGTATGCTTGCCCTCCAACTCAGTCTCTATCAACACAGTGGCATATTACTGTCCAACCTTCTCTGGCAGTGAACAGTCTCTGAGAAAGGTTCATAGGCGGGCGTTAGTTGCACATGCCAGCTCCTTAACCTGAAAATAGTCAGGTTCTTGATAAAGAGCTGTCCAGTTATCACTACAGCACACCATTGAAGGCTGGATCTATATTTTGTAAGAAAAAGAAAGGACAAAAAAAAGGAAAGAAGCTCCCTCCTCCCCATCTTCCTGGTGTTCTATGTACAATATTGCACGATGATGAAGCATAAAAAAGGGGGCTGTTGCATCTCAGTTTCTCCATTTGGATTGAGACTTTCCTTTTTTGTTTCCTCGGAAGCAAGCGTCAGCAGTATAAAAAGCATGGTTATTTATTGTGACAGTGTCATGTTTCTTTGAATAAAAAAAAAAAAGTTTAAAATAAAGTTTGCTTTTTGTCACGTTTCTGAAAGAACTGCACGTTGGTGATCAAGACACATGCACTACATGGTAACTAAAGCATTTATTGTGTGAAAAAATTAAATATAAGCATACTTAACTACATCAAAAATATGTTTTTTTGTTAACAGAGCCCAGCGTCCATTCATTGAAAGCTTTAAAGCAGGTTTTAACAACAGAAAACTAGCAGAAGTACAAAAAATATTTAACTGTAAAAATGAAAAAAAAACCATGCTTGAATAGTAATATTTATGCATTCCAAAGTGAAGTATTGTAGATACTTTAGCGGTACATAAAAAAACAAAACAAAACACAACAAAAAATAAACAAATATCCAGTTTGATTTCAAAGCTATTGACTGCTACAGGGAATGAGATGAGGAGGCAGCAGTCTCCAGAAGCGTTTGAAAGCCTGAACTTGTCCAAAAAGTTTCAGAAGCATTTCAGGTGGCAGGTGAGGAAGCTACTGATAGTTTATCCCTGACCTTGTTATGTTATTACCAAACTGAAACGTGAATGTACCAAAGTGTATAAAATTTCGCCAGTACATTAGTTAAATTCATCCATGTTTCCATATTTTAGCTATATGCCACAACTGATATTCAAACAGTTTAACCGCAAAGGTGCACATCAGTATTTACAAAATAGAACTGTGTTAAGTAAAATAATTAAGCTCAAAATAAAAATTTTGTACACCAGCGACTGAAAAAGGAAGAAGTCAGGAGACGTACAGTAGGATTTTTCCCAGGGAATTTAATAAGCAACAATCATAACCAGATTAAAACGTTTGTAAAATGTCCATCCTGTTTTTTTTCTTAAAAACGGCTCCACAAAAGAAGCAAAGAGCAACAAACACAAAAGGAAAAAAATAACATGTTCTTTTGAGTAAGACCTACATACAATGAGTTTCAAATTATGACTACAAGGCGTTTAAAACCTTCTAGGATGTCAGTGGTATGTACGTGTTTGCATGTGTGTTTATACTGTAATATGTGTGTTTTAAGAAAGGTCCATTATGTGTCCAGGAAAGCTTTAAGAGTCAGAGGAGCGTGTAGGTGTTGGGAAGGTACGAGGAAGATTCTGGCCCATTCTCTAATTTCTTGATTTCACCTTCACCGGTTTCCTCTTTACCTGAAAAACAAAGTTTGGATCAGTGTCAAAAGAGAGAAACAAAAATGTTGGAATGGAAATACTGGCTTCGTAGCCAACAAGGGCTAGATGGATTTTAAGAGGGATATAAAGTTGAACAGTTAGGCCCAAGCACAGAGCTTTAGCTAAGGTTCGCTAACTTTAACTTATGACAGTGAGTTTATCAAGAGTTCAGGTACATGTGCATGTTTAGATGGACTGTAAGGGCAGTGAGTATTAGAGACACACAGCCGTAATGCTAATGTAAAATGCTATCAGAAACACTAGAGGAGCAGACAGACCTGCTTCATCACTTCATGTGAGATCTGCATTGGCTATAACAAGGACGGCTCTCAGAAATAAATGTGAAATAATTAATATGTTACCTGTTAAATTACATAATACGTTATTGGGGGCCTGGAAAATAATGACTCAAACTCCAGTGTGTGTATTTTCACAGCAGTGGGCTGTTGTCTTCATGGTAACAGGCCTAGCTATTGCTGTGGTACTTATACCAAGCCATGCATCCAGCCAACACTGACAAAATAATGTAACATGAGCTGGTTTATCATTTGAAGAAAAAAAAAAAGCTGAGCAACTAGACAGTGTAGGACATGACCATTTCAAAGTTTAATCTTTCACTCAGCTTAAGTTAGCTTGTGTACATTTGGTATCTTCCATCTGGCAACTAGCGTGGGTTGTGTGTCTGGGGACGAAGGAGAAAGCTCTGTCCAAAATTATCACCTTGGACTGCAGTGCATATTTTAAATGTTCAGTGCTACATATTGTTTATATTGATCCTCTGATCTATGTCTCCAAAGAAAGCAAATGCGTGTATCTTCAAGAAACAAACTCATTGTAGCTGGTAAGTTGATGAACACATATTCAACGCACATCCCAGACAGGTCTGTGTAACAGGGTACACTGGGTTTAAAGACACAGAATGAGTCAACTCACTGCCAGCCTGCCTGCCTTCTTTTCACTGTTGAGCTCTCCTTGCCTGTAGGGGGGAACTCCCCTCCCCAACTTGGTATCTCCCTGGCTATATGTGCTGAACCTCGCTGCACACGCCATCTGCCCTTGTGTGCGTCCCTCTCCATTCTTCCTCTCACACATAACATCCTCTGGACTGGACTCTAGCTCTATCTCAGTGTCGCCCTCGCTGCCCAGGAGAAGTGCAACTGTCCCTATAGCTCTTCCTGTCTTCTCTCCATGCTCACTCTTTCTCACCTTAACTGTTTGGCTGCTCACAAATGGCCACCTGCTGAGAAAAAGGTGACATTGGACGGATAGTGGGATTCCCATGCAATCTCAGGGTTGCTGTTGAATCATCACCTAGGTGTCACAACCACCACTGCTGTTTTCATTGGCCCCCTTTTCCCATCTTACCTCTGCAAGTCAATCTGTCTCTTTGTCCCTTCATCATTTTGCTGCTGTTGTTTTGACATCTTGATGTTGATTGACTCTCCAGATGTGTTTGAGTCAGCTGCTCTCTTCCTGCCTCTGCCAGCACCACCGCCTGTTGGTGCAGCTGCTCCCTCTTTCTCAGCAGCAGCCGCAGCTGTTTTAGGTGGACGGCCGCGTCGTTTGACAGGCGTTGCCTCTGTCCCAGCATCAGGGGTAATATTCTGACTTGAAACCTCCTGAGAGACAGTGAGAAAAGCTCAGTCTAGAAAACATTTCCTGATGTTACACAACATGCAGTCCTGTCTGGTTTCCCGTCTGAGCTTACCTTTTTCTTTTCATCATTCTTGATAACTGGATTCTCATTGTTTTCCTGCGCTCGGCTCTCCGATGATTCAGTGGCAGTGTTGCTGTTATGTTACAAGATTAATTTAATTACTCAGACGAATAAAGCAATGTTTCCTCAGAGTGTGTATCTGACTGAGTGTATGTATAATTACCTGTTCTTGTTGACTGATGATGAGCTCAGTGGAGAGGAGTTGGTGCTGGTGTTACTCGCTGTGTCTGAGGCTGTGGTGGTCTTGGTGAAGATCCTCCTCCCTGGCACTGTGAGAGGCTTGTTCACAGCTCCTAACACTGGAGCTGGTTTAGGCTACACAAAGGGAGGTAAAGAGTCATGAGGTTAATGACATTTGGTTAATAGTCTCTGTTCTCTATGCTCCTCTCCTATATATAGCCCTTACTTAAGCCCCTTTTACACTGCCATATTTAATCAGACATAACGCAGAAGAGTTGGAGAGACTCACACAGGACTGGTACAAGATTTCACTCCAGCTCTAACTTAGTTTAGCTGCATGTCCGCGGTTTCATTTCAAATAGCTTTTTATTCTCTAGCATAATCCTTCATGTTCACGTCAACTGTCTTTGAGGCCAAATAACGTCTTAAACTATCAAAAGTTCATCAGGATTTGACACAAGCATTATATTTGGATACTCAGATGTGAAAGTTCAAACTGATAAAAAACTACAAATATATTTTTACCCTTTTAGCTCCACATAATGTACTCCAAAGTATATACTAAATGCAGAAAAGTGGAATATTTATAGCAGTTTGTACCTTCCCAGTGAGCAGCATTTGTCTCATCTCTGCCAACAGATACTCTTTATCGTTTTTGAAGTCCTGTTGAAAAAAAGTACAACAGAAAACTTAATGAGCTGAACCTTAAATATCAACTGCAAAGGTCATGATTTCGTCTTTAACCTTAAAAGTGTGTTAATCATTCTTAAGAAGACTGTGAAATGTTAAGTGTTGTGTGGTCAGTTTTCTCCACCTTCAGGAGCAGAGGGAAGTTGTATTTATGTTTTGAAACAATCTTTCAATCAAGAGATTTTAAAAAAAAAATCAATACATTAGTGACGTGTGTGTGTGCATGTATTGCCTTGTCCTGCACGATGAAGAACTTGGAAGGCAAGACAGGGTCTTTCGGAGACTCCAGGTGACATGCAGTGCTTTTGTTGGCGATCACGAAGAGAGCAACATCACAGACAATATATAGTTTCTGCAATCACAACAGCACAAGACACACTGTCAGGTCAATCTCATAACAACATGTGACTTATTCTATTCTAGTTTGTGCGTCACACAACACAAAACTCTCTTCAACAAGTTCATAGAGTTTGTCAGTGTATCACTTTTTTGGTTTTAGTCTTTAGGCACCTTACTGATGTGTGCATTTGTACCTCATTGGCTTTTGCATCGTCAGGACACTGAGAATCCTTGGTCTGTTTGATGTTCTCTACCATCTTCCTAAGAAAGGCATGACTGTTGTTTTCATTCTTCGTCATCAGCACTTCCAGCATGAACCACAGGCACCTATGCAAACAGGCACATGCATTGACCACCTGTATTTGTTTTAATTTTGTATTGGAACAACGATATTACAGTAATCAAAAAAATCCTGCTTCATCGTCAGCTTTGGGGACAGTTGGGGACAAACTCACTCTTTGATGTCTTTAAGCTGTTCGTATTCATGTGGTTTTGTGAAGTCTGGGTCGTGGGCCAGCAGGTGGATCATATAGGGAACGACATACTCAGGAAGGAGGGAGACAAGCTTTTCTGAGGAGAGAGAGAGAAAAGAATAGTTTCATTTATTGTCTGACAGCATGGTGGCTTCAGAACATATTCAAACTTTCACTTTTTCCATGCTTTAGATTGTTGTAGATTTATTTTCAAATGGGTACAATTCCAATTTTTGTCATCAACTTAAAAAAACAAACAGATTTTCCTAGATGTAGTAATACAAACTTTAGCAACTATAGCCTTGTAAATAAACGATCAAATGAACCATCTACTAAAACGTCATTTAAAAATATCAGCAAACAATTGGACAACATGTGATATGTGTGGAGCAACTGAGACACTGAAACATTGCTTAAACTAATACATGAAACAAACATAAATACCATATTTCTGTTTACATTTGTTTAAGGTTGCCCTTGAACTTTTAATTGTTTAATGTTATCTGACTAGAGGATTAGTGCAACTCACTGTCATCTCAAACTCCTAATATTTGGATGGATGGAAACAGGCTTTCATTTTTATTTTCTTTTGTGAATTTTCTGCTACTTTTACACTAAATTTGGCAACTTGACATACGTGGTCATTGACAGTCTGAAACGAGACAATCAGAACTTCAGAGATATACATTTTTTTAAATAGCAGCAGCAGCAGCGCTGAGGTTGAACACTAACCCTGAGCAAGTGGGTTTTGTTTGATGTATTCTCTGCGGACGGAGATGTTTTTGAGGAGGCACTGTCGGGCGTGGGCACGGCGCTCCTTCACTGGGTCCTTGGCACACAGGGCAAAGACGGCCAGGTACTCTAAGGGTAGCAGCAGTTTGACGAGAGCCAGGTGTAACTTCTGAGCAAAAATCTGACGAACTTGGTAGCACTCATCCTACAGAAAAGAGGAAACTTTGTTAAGTGTTCATTCGTTGATGCAACATACAAAAGAGTGAAGAAGAAATTAAATGAAATGAGTCAAGTGACATAAAAAGGTTATTATACATTGATGCAAATTATAATAGAAGTTATTCACAGCGCACATTTGACGGAAGTATAAAAATGCAAGTGTTCGGTAGCGTGATTCTACACTATATCCAGTATATAGTCTATGTGACCCAATGACTCTGTGACGGTCAGCACAGACCACACCAGGACTATGAAATTTAAACAACTAAGGAGAGTTCAGCCTCCTGTGCTTTTCGTAATGTGACATGACAAAATGTCTTTGTTGACAAGGTGATGAAAAAATTAGACTGACGTTGATAACAAGGCCGCAGAGCTGAAACTGCTCTGGTGTGATGATGTCATGGTAACAAGGCTCCTGGGCCAACTTCATAATGGCTCCACCTGCGGCCAGCCTCAGACGGGACATATCCGATTTACTGCAGGAAAGGAGGAAAACAAGTAAATGAGAAAAATGGTCCAGTAAAGGTTACAATTAAGCAGCTGTCCTGTCACCCTCTACAGTTACCTGATCTTCTTCTGCTCTGTGAGGTCTCCCTCACTAACCAGCATGGCTGACAGCAGACGCAGAGTGGAGTTAGCAGACTTGGACTGGTTGTTCTTCATTCCTAGCAACCAGCGCACCAGAAGCTTGATGGCCTGCACCTGTGGGAACAAGAAGAGCAAATAATGTGAAATCTCTGCAGCTCTATAACATTTCATCACTACAATACTGTGGATGTGCATGCATGAAGATTACACTAAAGTGAAATAAATCCCATAAATGTGTTTGCCTCTTACCTTAGCTAGAACCTCAGGTGAGACCTCCTCATCAGTGGTCCACAGCTTCCCATTCTTGTTTCCCACTGTCTGGAGATACAGAGGAAAATAAATCATACACATACAACTTATTTAACACACTGGTAACTCATCATTGGTATATTTCTTAAAAGTAGAACATACTCTGTCATTCATAAGTAAGTCCTTCACAATAAAGTTAGCTACGATAGACTTCATTGGTGAAGCAAACTGGTCTGGGGCCAACATCGAGATGTGGCCCAGGGACACAAGAGGAGTGATGAGCTGCTCTGGAACATCTGCATTCAGACTTCGTGAAAGAGGCTGGAAGTGAAAGAAGACACATGTTAGGGTCATCTGAACTAAATATCAATCAACCATATGGTATATGGTGTAAGCATAAAAGCATGAGACAAGAAAACAATGTTAAGTCAATCTAAATTAAAACACATAACAGCTGAGGAAACTCACCTCAAAAATCTGTGCCAGCTGTACTTCCTTGTTGTTAAAGATGGCATGGATACAGTGGACGGCCTGTTTGGCCTGGTGAGGTGTGCCTCGCTTAGCTTTCTGATGCAAGATGGGAATCAGGGTCCTGAAGCACACAACAAAAATTAGGAAGATGTTCTTATAGATTATTCACTGAGGTCTCAAGACCGATGGGGCCTCCTTTGTGATTTGTATATTTCTTTGTGACTTATATTTTGAACACTTAATTCCCCTGCCTGCAGTTTCAGTAAGTAATAAAAAGACTTTAGTCTTGACATAAAAGGAATATTTAGAGGTTTATAGTGTAGACTATGAGCTATTACTTTATATAGATGTTAATCAAAAGCGCAATATAGTTATCACAGTGCATATAATGTCTCTGTTCATTTATCACTTACGATCTTATCTGTTGTAACTCTGTCTCAATCTTCTGCCCAGTATTTCTGAAGATCTGGATAGCTGCCTCGGCCACTTTGTCATCCTCCATCTTTAAACAATGAAGCAGGGACTCGTAGGTCTCTGCTGAGTGGAACGCTGTGGGGTGAGTGAACGACAGGACCTAGAAGCAACGAAACAGAGTGAATGTATTGAATGTGTATCTTAAATTTATTAACCAGACTACTTAACAGCAGTGTTTTTTTATATTTTAGTACTAATCAAGCACATCTGCAATATAAAGATGCTTTTGCAGACTCCTTGCTCTGTCGCTATGTACCTTCAGTAACTCCAGGCCGGAGCGTATGGCTGTGTCAGGGGTTACGCCTTCCTCGTCATCATCAGCTGTGCCCTCAATGGATTTGTTCAACAGTTTCACCAGAGCACTAAAAACAAACAATATACATTGTGATTATGCATAAAACCTTTTACTTTAAACCTTTACTTTTGGTAAAAAAAAACACTTAAGAATAAGTATTAAACATAAAACATGTTACACTGGTTAACTTAAGCACTAAAGGTCAGTCCTGGTGTTTCCTGTCTGGGTGTTTTTCCATAAAGCACAAAGGGTTAAACCTGTGCCTTGACTGAAGCCTGCAGTTACACTTTACCACCACTAAGTGTCTCAGTGAATGTGAAAAGCCTGTCTGTGGTGTTACACAATGACAGAGCACACTACACTCAGTGAGATACTGGAACACTCAGACCAATGTTTGGCTCTGTTTTTTCAAATACACACTGAAGTCAAATGGAGCAGGTTTTACAATTGAACCATTTTGTTACACTAATCCATTTTCTAGGTATTAGAATTTGACATTTGAACAAAATTTTAGGTCTGCTGTAAAATTTAGAAAACAAAAGCCAATGCTGTTCAAAGTGTGATATATTTTTCGGACCTGATGGCCTCAGAGTCAATGTGGACGGGAGCAATGCGCTCCAGCAGGAACTTCACCATCTCCAGGAAAGGGTTTGTGGGCTGTTTGGGAAACGTCAACTTCCGAGTGATCTCCCTCTGTTTGGGGAAAAAACAGAACAATAGAGCTAACACCATAATTCATGACTTTACACATGTTTATGTTAATGTTTGTATTACTACATCATGGACAACCCCCTTTATCTGATTTCATTCTTTTTGCTGAAGCTGTAATCATATTTCACTTTCATACTGCACTCACTAAAACTGAAATACATCAGGATGTGAAAAAGAACATCTGTGCTGTTGCTTTCCTCTGAACCACAGTACTAAAATGAGAGGTACTAAAAGCCCACAAGGTGGGGTGGCGGTCTCGCCACTTCTTTTATAATATTATAATAAACACCATGACAATACAAATAAAAAACAGAAGCTGAAAACTTTGTGTTTTGTGGATCATGTTTTAGTAATGTTAACACAGAAGATTGACTTCTGTCTGTGAGTGTGAATGCTAGATGGATGAGTGCGCTGTCCTCTCACCACACAGATCTCAGCCTGTTTGCAGGAGCAGGTCGGACTAATGAGCATCTCCAGCTGGACCCTGAGCTTCTCATCCTCACCGAGAACCTGGTTGAACTTTTTCATGAAATCCTGTGCTTTTCCAGCGTCTGGCAGGTTCTCTGGAAAAACCAAACAAAAAGGATTGGGCTGTTACTCACTTTATTAAGAGGGATTAAACTTGGCCATTTAATAGAAATAACATGTGCAATAGCTGAAAAGTGCTTTGCCTGTGTGTGTTTTCAACTTACTGGCAATACTCATCAGCTTTCCAAACATGGCTGTGTTGTTGGCCTCAGACTACCGGGGTGAACAGAGAGAAAAATGTTAGATATCTTGGGACATTTCCATCATGAGACATGGAGGAGATGATGATGATCAGTTCTGTATGCACATGTATGTGTGAACACACCACTGGCAGTTTGTGCAGGTCCAGCAGCTCTTTGACAAGGCCCCTCAGCATGTTCTGACACTTCCACATCTCATTCAGAGCCCTGAAAGCAAAGATGGTTTACACAAAAAGAGAGGAGGAATAAGTCAGAGGAGAGTATATACTTTCATACATATTGACAGGTTAGTGTTACTTCCCACTGTGCAGTTGTGTTTTCTAAAGAAATGTTTGTAGCCAATATACATGCATTTGTAAGATGTATTATTTGGCTATGAGGTGTCAATGTTGCAGGTTTACTGACTTGACAGCGTTTGTGTCCAGACAGGCATACAGGTAGTACAGACACTTCATTTTCTCCTCTGTGTCAAGACTGTGAGGGACCATGTACTGAGCGAAGATCTTCTCTACTAATAACCTGTGGAAAGGAGAGTTAAGTTTCAGTGAATCACTTAAAAACTGTACTAAATACATTTTATTTGTGCTTATATACTAGTCTTTACTGGTGCTTTGCATCTTTCCTGCACATGTAGGTCAGATAAATGTGAGCTCAAAATTATCACATATTGGAGAAAAAAACTCTTCGTTCAGCTGTTTATCGTGGTAGCAGCCACAAACTGAATGTTGACAAAGGTTATAACAGCTGTGCTGTTCTGTACAGCATTAAATCACCCACATGTACAAGCTGGTATATACAGAAGAAACATTCTCACTTGTCGTCAATGCTGTTCTGATAGTATATGTGCAGCAGCTTGTCTTTAATCCAGCTGATCTTTGCAGCAGACTCCTTCCCTGCCTCATGGTGAAGACAGTACTTCTTATAAAGCTGAGCCAGGCCCATCATTGCCTCCTTACGCACACGCCACTACACAGGAGGACGAAGAGGACAGAAAAACAGATCAGGGAGAACAGAATTAAATTAAGAGCAGGGAGGAAGATCAATTTCTTGCTTCATGAGGACAGTAATTCAGTATTGAGGGAAATTCCTGTACTGTTATACACTCTCAGATATAAACAGAGTTTTATAAAAAAAAAAAGTTTGTGGATAAGATGTGATAAAAAACACTCAGTCACCATGTCATGGACTGCTAATAATCAGACTAAAATAATAAACCGTCATAGTTACATTTCTTAAATAATAAATCTACCATACATGAGTGCATTTATGTCTCACCCTCTTGTCTAAAGTCCTTTCTCGTACAAAGCCCAACAGCTGGTCATTAACCAAATTCAGGTCCTTTTTTCCAGCATTTATGATGGTGACAATGACATCATGACGGATAGCTTCCTCAGGGTCATGAGAACGCACCTTCAAATACTCTGAATTAAGAAGAGAAACACATGACAACATCATTGCTCAAAACATCATAAGGAAAAAATTGACTAGGAGAGGAAAAGGATTTCAAACCTGTCAGATCTCTGGCCAAATCTGGGTGGTTCATGAGGCAGTGGCTGGCAAACTTTACACACTCTAGCCTTACAGGAACGTGGATGTCATTGAACCTGGAGAAAATCACACGAACATAATCAATTCATGTGAATGTGCTTCACACTTCTAGAAAGCAGGAGAAGGAGCAGGTGACTGACAGAAAATATAAATAATGTGCCTAAACGAATGTAAGCAAATGTTTTTCCATAAACACTGCTCTTAATTTGAATGCACTCTATTGAACATGCATGTTTCCAACACTGTTTACTCAGTCAGCTGTTCATGGCCGTTTCTATCATCTCAACTACACCACAAAAAATAATAATAAATAATAAAAAATAAGATAAAATCTATTGTGCTTACTTACTTTTTCTCACTTCTCTTTTAATTAGTCTGTCCTGAATCTACTTAAAGCATCCCCATGTTTTAGTGTGTTCTGCATGTAACTCACCGTCCTAAGAAGCACTGCCACAGCGGCCTGTTCTGTGAGGCCAGCTCTGAGTCTTTAGCCCCAAACAACTTGGCTAGCAACCGAACAACTGCTAGACGCTCCTCACCATCATTGCTCTGCAAAGACAAAACAGGTTTCAAATTCTCTTATTGAGATTTAATTTTTATCCGCAAACTTCAAAGCAGTGTGTCCAAAAAACCATAATGATTTCAATGTTGTACTCATGTCTGATTCCTACACAATTTGTAGCATATCAGTATAGAAATCAGGGCTGGTTATATTGTATACATTCATATTAATATTTGTATGATGGCTGCTACCTCCTCCTTTAATGTTGTTGTGGTGTTAACCAAAAGACCATCAGTTCTACTTTTTTATATTCAGGGTTGCAACTAACTACACTATTATAATCACCTTGACTTATTTAGTCTGTCAAACAGCCAAAACTGTCCATTAGAATATTACTGAGCTGAGCATTGGGTCTTCAGATGACTTGAAACAACCAAATGTCCACAAAAAATATTTAATTTACAATTACATATTACAAGAGATTGCAGCTAGAAAATATTTTGCACGGTTTAATTATATGTGCCTTTAAAAAGCGACAACTAGAGATTAATAATCTCTAGTGTTTTAGTGTGTTTTTAGTGCAGCATTTGTGTGTTTCAATAACAATTTGCCCTACAAGTGAAAAATGACTTTACGTCAGTGTTTTTGATGTGCTGTTTGGAACTTTTTAGACAGGAACTGTACGTGTGTGTATGTGTCTACCTTAAGTTTGAATTCCAACTGAGGCATGACAGAGGTAAGCAGCATAGGATCAATGGCAAACAGCTCCTGGATGAGATCAAAGACGTGCTCTGATAGGTCGCTGACTGATGACTTTCCCATCACTAAAACCTGATTGAAGAACTGAGGAAGGTAAAAAAAAGAAAAAAGGTGTGAGATAAAGACTTGTGAGGAGTCTAAGAGTGAGGAAACCAGAAAGAGTCAAACTGAGAATGAACAGGGGAAATAAGGGAAAATAAACCATGCAGGATGCAACTCACATTTGCAATGCATGTCTCTATGGTCTGAACGGTCCTCTTCAGCAGAGTCTTGGCAAGATCATACGCTTGCTTGTTCAGATTCTGTTATGAGAAACGTGAAGCTTAGTACAAGCTTAGTTAATTGTTATGTCATCCTGCATTGAAAATCTGAACAAATCTAAATAAAGTGTACGCTACCTTGTGTGCAGGGATGAGGTTAATGAGGATGGTATCCAGCAGCTCTTGTGTGACTCCATCTCCCTCCATGATGATAGAACTCATCAGGTCCATCATGTGCATCTGAACCTTTTGGTTATGGCTGTTACTGAGGGGAAGAGAGACAGAGGGACAAGGACAGAGACAATTTTATCTTGCATTAGAATTATTAATTTTAACCCTTACTACACCTGCAGTTAAGGTGGGTCCTAGTGGTAACTGAGAAGTACATACATACTAACAGCTGATCATTAATCAAACAAAATAGGGACTTTTTAACCAAGTTTGGTCATATCACTACGTTCAATAAATGCCATTCCTTCATACAGGTAATCAACTGTGTTACCACTCTGGTGCGATTAACTAAGCTTGTCCAGTATAACGCAGAGGTAAGGCACATAGTTATCTACAACTTTTAACTGATGCTGTAAAGGAGGCTCCACTGTAGACTGAGGCAGGTCAGTTCACATTAAGCAGCTTATTGCAAACACTTATTACGAAGCTTTGTTAAAAATGCTGTCAGTGTATACTCTAGAACACCTAAGCTAACTGGGTGGGGTATTAGCCCCAGGTGTAACAGCGAAGCGTATCAACATGTGTGACACCTTTAACGCTTAGAAAACTGGTTGAATATAAGAAGGTTCTGATAAAGGGGAAAAAAATGAAGGTGTAAGACTTGACATAAAAAGCCTTACTTGATGACAGAGAAGAGCGTTTTGAAAAGCTGTATAAAAATCTCATTGCAGTCCTCCAGCTCAAAGCATATGTTGTAAGACTTCACCCACGCCAGATTCTACAGACACACAAAACATTAAACAAGAAAGTTATTCCTTCATTAGCAGTCAACAAATCAAGAAAAGTTTGTTATCTTCACTTTCATATAAAATCAGAAAGACAAATGTTGTCGTTTGACAAGCTGGAACCTGAGAATGTGCAGCATTCAGTGATTTTTTCGAAACAAATCATAAAAATATATGCACATTATTATTTAGCTCTAAACACAGGTGGCTATTCCTTCTTTAGCTCCTCGTCCCTCACCTCCAGCAGGTAGAAGTATCTGTTGAACTGAGGACTCTTGGTGTCCTCTAGTCCCTTTAGTTGTCTGGTGATGAACAGGAAGATGTCCTGGAGACAAAGAGCAACATCCTTGAGCATACGGTTAATTATTTTCAAGTTAATATTGAAGCATGTCCTCTACAGTGCAGCTTTGAGGAGGCTGTGGTTTACAGGGTTTGTTACATCTGTTAGGTGCACTGGCATGTTTATCCTGCTGCAAACTCACCAATACATGCATCAATATTGATGCATTCAATCAATCAATAATGTTTTAATGGGAATGTAACAGTTTTAATGGGATTGCCAAAGGTGAGCCTATATGATCAGAAAATGAATCACAGAGAGACACGGATGTGCTTCTCTAACATTTTGTGTACGTTTTTAAAATTTTATTTTAAAATGAAACATTTGTGGACTGATACTATGTTTTTTCAAGCACACTGTTAACTGGAAAATACAGAAGTTGCTTTTTATTGATTCAATTAGACTTATACAGTTGTCCAAGGTCAGTTCTTCACCTTGAGTTTATCGTGGGAGGTGTAGGGGGCCTCAGGAGCATAGATCCTGAAGATGTCAGCCAGACAGCAGGCCACCAGTAGCCGTACATCTTTATTGGGGTTCCTGAGGAAGAACTCTGAGGCGAGGTGGAGTGCAAGGCCAAGATACTGCTGCTTCTCCTCTTCAGAGTCTTGGTCCATGTCCATGTAGGTTTTCACCACCATCTGTGGAAGCAGATACAGCAGAGTGAGATGGGAAGCATCATCCTTAGTGTTAAAATGTGCACTCTTTGTCTGCTGGTGGGAGTGTGCTCACCTGTGTATGCGTGCGTATGTGTCTGCACGCATTGCACATAACATGCGACCATGTATAGGCACAAAATGCAGTCGTGTAAATAAGATAAATAACATTAGGCTATTTAATTTAATAGAAGAACATGGTATAAACCTGTTAAATATACATTGTCCAAACAGAAACAGACGTTCCAACTCAGAAACAAGAGTTTACTGGCTGCAGCATTATTGTCTGACAAGCCAATATGTCCACCTAGCCTGTATCTTTAATCCCCAAGTAATGACATGTAATAGTCATTTTATTATTTAGTAAAGTAAATATACTACATATAGTTCCGTTAAGCTGTTGTGACCAAAGGTTTGGAGAGCTACATTTAAACCACACGTAAATGCTTGAATTTATTATAAGAAAGCAAAATAAACCCATGTGGACCTGACAGAATCCAGCATGTACCACAATGGCTGCAAAGTGCCAACTGTGGAGGTAGGAGTGTGTTGAGGGGGCTGCATGACGGTAAAAGCTGTAGGGGGTGATATTTAAAGACTAAAAATGTTGTAAAAATGTGTAATTGTAAACACAAATAGTGAATGTGAGTCCCAGTATCAAGAAACTTTGCAGCAGTGGAATTTTCCAACATGACAATGATCTGAAATGCAAAGCATGCCCTGGCACCTATAAAACTAGAGCTGCATGATTTAGCAAAAAGTCATATTGCCATTATTGTGGACAACATTACGTTTGTGATGTATTAAATGATATAATGTTGTAAAGTTAAAATCAAAGGAGAAGAAATGTACAGTTAAAATACAGGGATAAAGTTTTGGTCATTTCGGCTCCCCACATGTACTGAACGCAGACAGGAGGAAGTCACAGAAACGGTAGAGAATATTTACGGACTCATTTTACTGACTCACTGTCTGGCCAAAATGTTGCATGTTGCAAAATCTAGTGACACGGGAGCTAAACTGACACCACTGTACACCGGAAAGTCATGTGACCACACGCCACGATGTTTAAACATAGACCGATCCATCTGATATATCTGTTTATTAGCGGATAGATAATGAGTGAGCTGCACATGAATACAGAACAGGTTGTCATGATCACATGTGTACATATTTATGTAATTAAATCACAGTCTTTTGCGGTTATGTAATCACACAGGTGGACATCAGGATTACGATTAGGTGAATCGTACAGTGCTATATAGAACCTAGAGTGACTGGACAGAAGACATTTTGTGTAAAGGGCATATGATAGCCTGGAGGTGTCCAGACAAAATTTAAATGACATAGAACATGAGGAAAAATATTCTCTGAGCAGAACTCCAAGCATATCCTGTCATGTCCAGTCCCAGGGGCTTCTCAGCAGCAGGGACAAGGAGACTGGTCGGTACTAGTGATGCACTGACCAGCTAATTCTGTTCTGGGACCGTATTCACAAGGCCTCCTAAACCTAAATGTTGCTTCTATTGATTAGAATTATGACATTTTCTAAGAATGAAAGTTACAACTAAATCCTAGTAAACACAACAATAATTCACAAAACATCTTAGCCCTTAAAAGAGCTCCTAAGGTGAAAAACTGTTAGGAATCAGGAGGAGGACTTTAAGCTGCTTCAGTGTTTCTTGAGCAGAGAACAAATTGAAGAAACACTAAATGACAGTGAGATAATGCACAGTTAGGATAATTTATGTGGACAATCTCATTAGAGACGAGCTCATATCACCCACCTAACGCAATAACACTGTAACAGCATAAATTTAGAAAATGATCACAACATAAAACAGCAGTGATGATTGTGTCTGTTCAACCTTCAATCAGCAGAGTGATCACATAAACTATCACAAGCTTTAACAACATTATTCCCACATTGATTTTAACTTGACATTTACACCTATACGAATACTTTTCTGTGTTTATAATATAAGACTATTTTTGGGCTATTTGCTACAGGAACCTCCATCATTTGTTCTCAGCCACACCCACTGAAACCATGTTCAATATCAATCATTCAAAACACATGATTATGTTCACAACACTAACTGAACAACTTGAACATACAAACTAACAGTCTAATGAGTGCTCACACTCATAGCACAAAGCAAAGTCCGTTTCACTCGGGTCATTACAACATATTTTTTCATTTATCATTTTACTTTCTTATCAACCAATCACAGACTTTAAAACCACACCTCCTCACAGAGATAAAAGTTTCTGTACTTTCCTTACTCAGACTTGGTCTGAGAAGAGGTCTAAGAGACTCCCAGCTAAAACTGTTTAGGCTAAGTTAGGTGCTCTCTGAGAGGATTCACGAAGGTTCGTGAATACAGCCCCTGGTCACTTTGACAAGCATAACGTTTCGCGTTGTGCAACAGAGCGTGGTGGAGTGGTGAGAATTTTCGCTTGTTTGCTGCCCAGCTCAAAGCCATCGCTCTAGGTCGGGCTTAGCCATGCTTCAGGTTTGTGGTGTGAGCAGTACTGGAGATAAATTTAAGCAGGACACAGGGTGACACTTCCTGTTTTTTGAGGGGGAAAAAATGTGATCTTTTCACATGCTCTCTCCTGCACACAGGAGCCCTACACAAGCCCTTTTTACACAGCCATGCTGCCTTATTTGTCCTTTAAGGTGGCCTCCTCTTGCAGGTGCTTTGCCTATTTACACTCCAGCCTCTTGTACGTTGTCGCAGTGTTCGGCCAGTCTCCTCCCCCCAGCGTAGCATCATGTCTGATCGCTTAAAGATGTTCAAATCATGTCATAAATGCTGTTTCTCCTCTGTGTTTGAGGGACAATCTCACAGGAGAAACAGACCAACACCAGACACAGGCGGTGGGGCGAACTAGCCTCACCCCTGACACTTCATCTGGAGGCAGCTTAAGGGAGGGTCCGTGCGGTCTTGCCACAACGCCTTGGTAGCTTTTATACAGCACTGCGATGCTTTAAACCATTGCTCTTAAATAGAAAGCAAACAGGAATCGGCCAAAATCAGGATTGGCAAGTGAAGGGCAAATAAAGAGTCCTTAAAGAAAACCTGTTCCAGAGAACACACAGGACGGTTCAACTTTCAGCACAACGACCTGTAGCATACAGCCAAGACATCACTGTAGCAGCTCCAGATCAAGTCTCTGCCTGTCCTTGAGTGGCCCAAACAAAGCCCAGAGTTAGCCCCAGAAACACTGAACAGCTGTTTTTCATTGTTAAAAGTGATCTGGCTTTGCAGCCTTGTTAAAAAGCTTCAGTGCAATTGACAGATTCAAAGGGAAATTTAGGAAAAGGTTCAACAATATGCAAATATCCTGTCACACATCGTGAGCCATAGTAAAGAGTGAACTGAAATCAACATGATTCCTTAAAAAAACATGAAGCACAAAGTTACTTACTGTGTTACTCCACTGTGTGGAGGAATTTTAAACTGAGAAAGGTGATCACAGGCTTCTTATTTTCTAGAACAACAGTCCATCTGGAGCAAAGTAACAACACACCGCCAGAACTACAGACGGATGACAGTGCCAACAACTTAGCATCAGTGTTAACACAGTGTTAAAAGTCATAGAACATCTGTGGAGAGATCTTATGCTATTCACATTTGTTAAACTGAGGACATTAAAAAGATCACTGTAAGCAACAACCTAGCTAAATCAAAACGCCATTACTACTTACAGTGGATTGTTTTCCACTTACTTTACAACACAAAATAACCCAAAGTTAAAATGGCAGAAATTTGTATTCAGTAATATTCGGCTGGATAGTTTCTAGGTTAAACATGAACAGTGATGTCTCAGAAGGTTGTATGCACTCTACACTTGTCAAGTATCTAATTTCTTGTGTATAGGAACTAGGACACTGTGCTTTAGCCTACTGTATTTCCTTTGCTAGTGTGTGTGAGTGAGAAGCAGAGCAGTGGAGCTCAGTGAAAAGCCAGGCAGTGAGCAGTGGTGGGGGATGGGCAGACTGCTCCAGCAGACTGCAGAGTACAACACTCACTCCTACACACAAATACACACACTCACTTCATGTTCTTAACAGAAACAGTCACAAGGCAGCTGGTAAAAACTACACAGAGTTGAGTGTGTGGAGCTGCTGAGTATGTGCATCTCTGAGCCCTAAATTTATTGTGGTTTATTTGGACAGAACTTTTGTCTGAAAATATAAATTATATATCTGTTAACTGCTGCTGATACCAAGTCTGAGACTCCGCAAGAGTGGTGCTGTTTGTGCTACACGTTTAACTGAAATCAAACCACAATTTAACAATGTAATTCATGCAAGCAGCTCTGACGCCATCTGATAAACTGTAAAGCAACAACCATTTCCTTCTCCATGGTCGAGTCTGAAACATATCTTTCTCTTTCTACGTGCACATTAATATCTATTAATATTGAACCCTTTTGCGCTGTTTAAACAGACAGCAGTGCAGAATGGAACCAGCAAAGTGGAGTGCTGGGATGGCAGGCTATGGTAAAACAACAAAGTGTAGTCTGGCAAAATAGTAGACTGGTGTGTGGTCCAGATGAATTTATGTGGGCCCACGTTCCTGTTAGATTATTTAAGTATCACAGTGTCACTTGTCCTGATTACCCAGCAATCATGCGAAAAAAAGGATAAAACCATTGCTGTGATAACTTTTCAGAATTTAAAATTAGTTCCTTATTACACATGTGGGTAGATATCTTTTTGCCATCAATTTCACAGATCCTATATCCACTCTGACTAGTACTCACATCTAAAAACCCCAACCAATATGGGCCCTTGCCATATGAAACACGTCATCGGCTTTATATACAACGGTACATAAACAAAGTGTCAAATTTCAATCAGCAACCCAAAAGATCACGAATTAACTTATAAAAGTTATATCTAAAGGTTTTACAGGGGTTTTGTGAGCCACTATTTTCTGGTCCAGTGTAGCAACTTCATGGAGTCTTTACTGGGTGTCTGGATCCAACCAGCAGCTGTTGATAGCTGATATTCTCATCTGACTCTCAGCATTAAATGTTTCCCAAAGTTTCACATTCTTCTTTGGCCAAAGGAACTATTTTTCCCCTCAGAGAAAAAATGTTGATTCAAACAGTCACTGCTGCAGTACAAACACATATCAAGCAGAAGTTATCTCCCAATTCATCAGTCTTCCTTCTATGTACACAGAGCTTTTCAGTGATCAAAGAGTACATGGCCTGTGCTAGTGAAACATCTAACATTTTTAGGCTCAGCTAGCTATAATCCTTTCAAACTATAAATGCCATTATTTCACCTTACTCATCAACAATGTGAGCTCTGAGTGCAGTGTGAAGTTAGAGGTTCATGCCTGATAGAAACTCAAATTTCCTTATTCCTTAATTTCCTAAGCAAAACCATTTTTTTAGCCTTTTATTCCTCTGAAACGCAATTAGGCAGTGAAGTTCACTGGTCTAGATGTATAAATTAAATGGACTGAGAGTTTTAGTTAGGCAACTTGTTCACTAGTGCTGAAACTCCCTGCTTGGTTTGGTAACAATGTAGAGTGATGTGGTACAAAGCAACAAACCCACCAACTTCTTGCTAAGCTAAATCAGTTAATCACTACTTTATGTAATTTAAAATAGTCTGTTTATCATGAACTACAAGAGATTTCTACTCTCTACAGAGGAGCACTTCAACATTATTCAAAGCTATTTAACCACCAAGAAAAATGCAAAAATGCAATCCAACCACACATTTAACTTTTAACTTAAAATAATGAACTTCTATTGTATGTAATAACATATACACACACTCCAAATGTGAGTTTGTTCAGAGTGTTTACCGGGTACTTGTATTATTTTTTGTTCATTTAAAAGCCTCAGCATGCTTGTTTTTTGTACATCCACCCAATAGTGGTTTTCCAAAAATATAAATTCACTGCAAAAGCTTTGAATGTCAATTCACTACAGGCTAACATTTTTTTTCTTTTTCATTTTATTTTTAATGCCTGGCTAACACAAACTCCTCCTGTTAGAACTCCTACACATTCTGCACTTTGCTTCTCACAAAGTGAATATACTTATGTCTAAAAGGACACAAAAAGGAAAAGGAATCGTGCAATGTAAGAAAGCCAAGCAAGTATCAAGGGAGCTTTTTCCACAATAATATAAGCCAACAAAGCCGACATAACATGGGGAACAGCAAGACTCAAACTGTAAGGACAAATTCTACACACATAATGGTGTGAAACATACGGTACGTATCATAACAGAGTTGTGTTCATATTCAGAGAGACATGTATTCTGGCAAACATTGTGCTCAAATAAAAGCAAGAGATTAATTTCCTGAACTAAATGAAAATGGTGGCCAGCCAGTTGCTACACAGACTCCTTTAGAGCTGAAAACCTGACTCACCACAGCCATTAGACCAGCTACATATTACTTATAACCTTAACTGTGGCCGACTATAGATAAAAATGACTCAATAACTACATCAATCCAGTGACATAAGCTTCCAACTCGGTAGGACTGCACAATTCTGAGTAAAATCACTCAAATTATAAATTTATATCCAATCAGAATTGAGATTATATATTTTCTCACGAACAATGTATTTGTTTATTTTTTATTATAAACATTGTATCTTTTGAGGACAAACCAAACCATATGATAATTACTGAAATAGGACTGTTTGCCAAACATAAATCTCTGATCTTTTCTTATTTGTACAAGTGTTTTCTGTGCGTCTTGGTTTTAATACTGAGGGTCACAGATGCCAATGTTATTACACATTGTTGGGATTGTTAGGATAGTAGGACAGAAAAAGGTTGAATGAGCCACTCGAAACTGTTGAGGGTTAAAAGCGTAGGTGGAAGGAGAGGGGTGGATAACAGGATGCAGGGTGAGAAGACTTAGCATCCGTGTTGAAAGCAGGTATAATTTGATATTTTTACAACAAAATCAAATCAAAATATCAAATACATGAAAATAATGCAACAGTGAAAATGGTTCATAATGATTAATCTATTTCACTGCTCAACACTTTAACAGCAGACACGGTTAGCTTGTTGTCAGAAATAAGCAGCTAAAGAGTCAGATATTTCCCTCTGATGTTGGTAGAGACCAAAAGCAGAGATAAAACCTAAAAAATATTGGATTTACATTTGCTAGGTGCCCACTGACTCAAAATTAAGTACAACAGGCAGATTTGTATGCTACTGACATTTATTCCAATAGTGTTTATCAACTTAAAATGATAACATTTGTGTTCATAAATTGTTGTTAATTGCAGGTTTAAACACAAAGTGGGCAATTTTGTTAAGATCACTTCCACTGTTATATAAATAATAAATATAATGCAGTCTATACCACAACCCAGAAATAAATACCTTGTATATTGCATTTGTTTTATGTTAAAAGTTGTTTATGGAAACGTTCATTTGATTGGATAATTATTATCATTAAAAATGTTATATGTGATGCTGTTGAAATGTATTCTGTTTGTTTGCTATTATTTTGTCCACCCCATTTAAATCAAGGAGCCTACGCTAAATGGCAGGAGCGGCTCTTGTACTTTTAAATCAGCTCCAAATCCGAAAACTTTTAACAAAAACTGAATATGACCACCTTCATTAAGGGAAGACTTACTGCATGACTGTTGGATAAGACTGTTAGCTGATACATTTTGACCTTATTGTGGGTCTAAGTGAGTAGTGTTTGGTTATCATTGTGTTCAGATTTTGGAATTGTCACATTTTTCTATGCAAGTCAAAAGTCTGAGCCTTCAGTTCTCCAAATGAGTAATATCTCTTGTTCTGAGTCATGTCACACTCAAGCTCAGCATCACAACACTCTGGTAGTGATGGCATGATTATGAGTGTTTGTACTTACTAAGGGACTTAATCTTGAAGTCAGAGAGCTGAAAAAACAGGCCTTTTGTTTGTTTATGTCCATTAGTTGACAAAGTTAGAAGGGTTTTGGCGGTGTGCCAGGAGCTGCACAATGATACATGAGGTTGACCCTTGCAAAAACCCATCCTGACAACGAGAAACCCCCTCGACATACCTTCAATCGTTTGACAACCTCATCGTTGCTGATTTTGTCTGTAATCTCTTTTACTCCGGGAGGATAGACGATCTTTCCGTCCCCCGCCGGTTTCTGCTGTTGCGGGAACTCCATGCTTGTTGATGTGTAGTCCACACGGTCTTCTACTGGCCTCTATGGGTCAGAAAACAAAAGTTCAACACAACCATGCTACCGTACTTATGAAAAACCTTCTTTTAACCATCATTCTCATTTGCCAATCATCTATTTTGCCCGCTAAAATTGATAAAACTGTACCAATACACTTAACAATATTCTAATCCAGAAAACTTTTCAAACAGAAATCATTAAAGCAGCTTTGTGCATATTATTAGCTTACATGCTAAACTGCCCCAGCTCCATATTTTCCATAAATTTCTCATTACACATCGCATACACACAGAAATTAGCCCGATTGTTTTTTCACTAAACTCACGGGTATTTGAACCACTTAGCTGCTGGAAAACAACTTTAAAAGCAACCCGAATGAAGACGGTGTAGGTCTACTGTCACACAGGTAATCAAATTAGCTAGCAGGCTAGTTGCACTGGCTAGCAGCTAGCTAGCATTTTGCGGGAAGGAAGTCGTGTTAGCAACGAGCGGCTAATACACGTTAGCCGTGCTAGCTAACTGGTTAGCCTACTTTGCTAGCCTAGGCCGCAAACTATTCAGGTACCCATCACATCTCCAGCTACAGACAATCACAGAGGAAGTGAACTATCTAATAATCTTTGCCTAAAACAGCCACGTTCGTGGCCAGTTCCTGCGGTTTCCAACCAATGCAACTACTTTGTGAAGTTAAAAAATGAAGCTAATTTACTTGTTACTATCTTTTTTCAACTTCAACGCATCGCTCCGTACTGCCGCTAGTTCACAGGCGAAGAAGGGCTGCTACCGTCGCCCTGAGCCCTCCTCTCTCACACACACCACCAACTTGCCCCCACGGATGATTTTGAACACCCTAACATATGCAAAATGAACCTATTTTAAAATATACGCTTAGCACTAAAACCACAGGACATTTGACAAGCATTTCTTCGTTAGTATTTACCTCTCAAGTGGGCCGTTTTAATTCATTTGTCTGACACAGGTTGGGTTTAGTTTTCGGCACAAAGCTCTCTGTCCGTTCAGTCAGTGCTGTCTGTGTGAAGGCTGAGTGCAGAGCGCCCCCCTCAGTCTCACACAGGTACTGCAGCGCCACATACATGGCGGGAGTCGGATACAAACAACTCGCTTCACTTTCTGTCCACCCCACTGTGGGGTTTACTCCTTTATTATCGGCCGTACATTTTCCAACTCTTCTGATAGTTATGTGCAGCTGATATTTTATCTATTAATCCAGGAATGTTTTGATATATTTATATTTATTTTGATTTATTTAACATATGTTACTGCTTTGTGGCATATAGCCCAGAAAAAATAACCACCTTTATTCTAGTAGTAGGTGCCAATGCAAGATTTGAAAGCACTGGTGATAGTCTGTTATTACATTTACTGATGTAGCTTTTTCGTGTGGTCATTTACTACATTACAGCTGCTACTATAACTACTAGTGTCAGGTAGACATTTAACACCTGAGCTAGAGATAAAAATACCGACACAAGGAGTACCGACACCTGGTGGCCAACAATTGAAAAGTGATTCAACTGCACCTCTCTCAAGAATGCTGATCATCTGCTTTGGTTTAAATAAGTTGATATACTGCAAGTAGCCTCACCAATAACTTTTAACTAACACTAACCATAATTATCACAACCACACTTATGGTTAGGGTTACTCTGCTTCCACCTGAGGAGGTGTCGGAAAGGTCAGAGCACATACGCCAGGTCAAACTTTTATTTTGAAGGGGCTATTTCCGGTGTAAACCTCTCTGGGGGGGTTGGCACAGTTTGTGTTTTCTGATGTAACGATATTTCCACCACTTGGATTCCTATTGGATATCACAACTTGGAGTTGTTGGACTTTTGTTACTCTAACCCATACTCCAGTAGTATGTTTTCAGCTCCGGGCCACCTTTTCGTAGCTGTTCGGCTAACGTTACTTAGCCTTAGTTAGCTCCGCTTAGCCGCCGATGAGAGCCAACGGCGGCTGTCCCTCACCACGGAATGCCTCGGAAAAAGAAAAACGGCCAGAGCCCGGCCAGAGTCCCTGTCGGACTGTCAGACGGACTACCTCACGGACATCACGAAGCTATGGCGAACAACTTTCCGTCCCGCGGCTCGCTCTCCAGCTCCGACAAGGATAAAATCGTCAAAAGCATGCAAGAGATGTTCTCACACCTGGACCCCGAAGTTATATACATCGTGCTGTCTGCATGTGATTTTAAAGGTAACGTTGGTTGAGTACAAAACACAGGAAACAGGCTGTCAACTATCCAGCTGTGTGACTAGCTAGGGAATGTTATCTAGTGTAACTAGACTAACCAGTTAGCTGGGTAGCTGGTTTGTTGAGCATTTCTGATAGGGCTGAGGGTTTTTACTACATGAGATCACTATACAGTGGAGTACACATGTGTACTGTCTGTGCACATGGGGTCTCAGTCATAAAACTGCTCCTTGCATTTCCTGTTTGAGCTATTTTCATAAACTATAAACATGCAAGTCGGCATTAAGTATGAACTGACACAAAGTGATTCACCAAAATTGAAATAAATGAAAATAATAAACCTAATGTGTATTCACTAAAACCATGTTCTACAGCCGAGATGGCAACATTTAACCAAAGTACACCTGCCTGAATAAATCCAGCACTAGGGGACAGCAGCGAACCAAAGAACCTGCTTTTTACCTGCGTTCAGATGGCGCTTAATTATTGAAACATAGTTATGAAATGCATTACATGTTACATGTTTTGAATTTTACTGTCTTTTCACTTCTTGGCACTTTTGTTTTCCTTGTTTGTAATCTAGTTGAAAATGCGATGGACTCCCTCTTGGAGCTGTCAGTGGCTGCTGAAGTTGCAGCCCCTATTCCTTCTCCTGTTTCTGGCTTTGAGCGCACTGCTGCGGCACTGCTCGACCCCCACCATTTTTCTGAACCCAGACCAGACCCAGAGTCCCCGAAGCCATCGCAGCAGCCTCCCTCTCCTCCCTCCACCAACCTCTTGACAGATGAGTTGGACCTGCTTGTTGATAGGGAACTAGAGACAATAACACAAGATGTTAAGGACGAGCACCCCAGCAGCCAGTTTTTATCCTCTGGTGTGTCCCTTTCTTCTCACCTTCCACCATCATTTCCACAACAGGCCCTCCCTGAGCTGCTTCAGTCCAGTCTGGAGCCTAGGTCAAGAGGGTCTTCTGCCGAGCAGCCTGGCCCAGTGGGCGGTGTGGTGGACCAGCACAGCACATGGGAAGATAAGACTTCTGTTGTGGACTTTACACATCTGGTGACTGAGATACCTGAAGACAAGCAGAAGCCTCCTTTGGACCTGGTAGCTTCAGGGCGTCCATCTGCTTTCCAAGTGTATAAAAAGCAAGACTCGTTGCTCCGTCTTTCAGAGCAGGTTGGGGTGAAGCCGTCTGATGCAGTAGTCGGAGGAGCAAGATCTAAGGTGAACATGAATCATGACCCGATTAATTACATGTCGTCATCCTGGAACCTAGAAGCACCGGTGTTTTCTCCCCGTGTGCATGGAAACCAGGGGCCATCCTTTATCACTCCTGTGGTGCAGCCACCTTCAAACTGGCCCAGCAAAACCAGACACTTCTCTCCCTGGTCAAGCCAGGCCCCCTTCAGTCAAGCACCTCTCAAACCTTCTGCTACTATTCCAAAATCCTGGGCTGTCCCTGCTGCTTCACAGCGTTTTGACCAGCATGGCAGGCTCCGTTTGGAAGGGAAGCTGCTTGTGCTGCTGCGTGGTGCTCCAGGATCTGGCAAGTCGACCATGGCAAGGTGAGATTGGTGGGATATGCTCATTGACAAAGCATGCACTGCAGGGCATTATTCCCCAAGCAAAAACATGTCAGTCTAAACTGGTAAACAGTCTTTTAGAGACTAATAAAAAGTCTGTCCACAATGTAATTAAAGCAAGGGCTTCATTCAAGTTAAATGAACGTGGTGTGATCTACATTTAGCAATTCAACAGCCAAATAAATAAAAAAAATGCAAAATTCAAGTCACTTCTAGAGTAATGAAACGTCAATTCAAGTAAAAAGTATATTATGCATATAATCAGCAGCGATTCCCCTATCATTATATTAGGGGCTCCGATGCGCACACGCAAAAATAGACACTTACACAGGTGAGCACACTCCTACCAACAGACAGAGAGTGTGTTCAAAAGTTTGAACGCGCCTTCTTCTTTAGTAGTTTTATTCATTTATTTATTTTTTTATTCATGATTGTACCATCATGCCATACTAAAGACATTGAAATTATGACAGAACAAACATGGAATTATGAAGTCAACAAAAATGTGTTAAATAACCCATAATATGTATTATGGTTTTATACTTTTTTTATATTTTAGATTGTTCAAAGTAACTACATGTAGCTTTGGCACACTTGTGGCATCTCAGCTGGAATGGTTTTCAATTCACAGACTGTCTTGTCAAGAGTTAATCTGTGACATTTCTTGCCTTCTTAATGTTCTTTAGACCATCAGTTGTGGGAGTCAGTAGCCTTATTAGTTCCACTACAGCTTCTGTACAAATCCATATTAAGGTAAGAAAAACTCAGTTAAGTAAAGAGAGAAGACAGTCCGTCAATACTTAAAAAAAAAAAAGGTCAGTCAATCTGAAAGGTTGCCTTTCGTCTGTTTAGTCCAAATTTGAGATTTTTTTTAATGGATTTTGAGACTTTGAGATGTAGAGATGGTGAACAGACAGTTCCTGAATGTGATGTTCTCACTGTGAAGCATAGAGGAGGAGGTGTGATGGTGTGGAGGTGCTTTACTGGTGATGCTGTTGATGGCTTAGTCAAAATTAAGGGTACAGTTAACCAGCATTTTGCAGCAACATGCCATCCCACCTGGTTTGCACTTAGTGGAACCGTAATTTGTTTATATGTAAGAGCTTTGTCTGTGACTCCATCTAAAACCAGTTGAGGTTGTTTGGAATGAGTTGGACTGGAGAGCACCCAACAAGTTCTTTTACACTACTGGGAACTGCTTCGAGCTTGTTGAAAAAACATTCCAGGTGACTACCTCATGAGGCTGAATGAGAGAATGTGACGACTTTGAGGTATTGAAAATATAAAACGTATTCTGGGCTGTTTAACACTTTTTTGTTTACTACATAATTCCATATGTTTATATTCTATATGCTCTTTCATAGTTTGGATGTCCTCAGTATTAATGCACAATGTTGAAAATAATAAAAAAATAAAGAAGAACCACTGTGTCCAAACTTTTGACTCAGAGTGTACATTGTGAGATGTTGTCAGGAATCTCTCTCTCTGCTGGGAGGGGCCTCTGGCTTTTATTGTGAGGAATTTCTGTGGGTTTCAAGGTCAAAACTGAGAACTTTTTGTTTTGACTTAACTCTTAAGTCTTAGTGCCACTCAGTACTACATTTAGAAACGCTACTGTATCACACTCATGTATGGTAACTACAGCAATCAGAACTGGTGTTAGCATCACTGAACATGTCTTCATGGTTATGTGTATCTGTCTCTGCAGAGCTTTGTTGGAGCATAAGCAAAGTGGTGTTATACTGAGCACTGACGACTACTTCACTCATAATGGAGAATATCAGTTTGACCCCACTCTTCTAGGGGAAGCCCATGAGTGGAACCACAAACGAGGTAAAAGAAAAGAAACACTGTTCAAAGGTAGTGGTGTTGTAATTGCCATTAAGTCCAATTCCTAATCTTAAATTCCAATGCAACCTCTTTAAAGATGTTTTTTAATTTCTGTAAAGTGTTGCTGCTGTTTTTACACAAATGCTTTGTTTTGGCTCATTTGAACTAAAACAAGAAATTTGTTTTTCTTGTACTCCCTCTCTCTCTCTCTCTCTTATGGAAACATCATTCCACAGCCAAGGAAGCTTTCGAGAGGGGCACTAACCCCATTATCATTGACAACACCAACATGCAGGGCTGGGAGATGAAACCTTATGTGGCTCAGGTCAGTCAGCTCATCAGCAATTCATCCAGCACAGTAACAGAGCTCACATACAAATTTTGTGGTTGCACTAATTGCTCTGGAGAGGAGCTTCACAAATTTTCTACTCTGCACAACAACAACACAAACCAAATGTCTGAGACTGAGAGCACTGTCAGCTTTAGATGACTAATGTGTATCTAAAAAGAGAGCTAGTTCAATAATATAGTTTTCATCAGGTGCATTTCTCTCTCTCTCTCTCTCTCTCTCTCTCTCTCAAGTCACATAGCTGAAGACTATGGATGGCTGAATAAGCGAAAGATCATTAGTTACAGTGCTGCTTTGTTTTTAATCAAACTGCCTAAAATCAGACAGAAAATTAAAGTAGCACAATTAGTGCTTAATCTAAACATGTCTCTTTTCACCAACAATTATTTTTCAGACTAAAAGCTGTGTATCAGCTGTCTCTCTCTTTTCCTCTCTCCCTCTGCGCTTTCACTCTGCAAAAACAGTCCTATACAGTTGAAATAAGTTTAAGAGAAATCGAATGATTCATCGCTGACTGCATGTACTGTACACAGATGTCCTGGTTTCTTAATGTTAGTCTGTTTTCATACTAATGAGTAATCTGCTTATTTAAGTGCATGTAAGCACAGTCAACAACAGTCAGGGAAAGTCAGTGGAAAAGAACAAATGTAAAATACCCTTCATTGTGTCTGCACAAATAGATGGTGCTATCAGTTACTATACTTTACTGATTATCACTGAATACAGATTTTCTGAATTACTGATGATTTTCAGCTGAACAGTGCTGTTTTTTTTCTATATCATCATAAATTATGTTATTACTGATATTATTGAAATATTGTAATCGAATTTCGAGGCTATTCAATGCATCCAATACAATAATGTGTTACTGCAATAGGACTTCATAGACCATATTTCATTGTGTCACTGGTAGACTACGAACAATATGGGATTTTTAATGGCTGATGCTGATATTGAGAAATCAATTTGGCCGATAGTCCGATAACAGGCTGATATGATACATGTAATTCAAATAAATGAGACACATTCAGTAATTTTGTGTAACTAAATAAACATTTATTATGTATAAATATTTATTAAAACCTAAATTAAAAATAAACAATTGAGGTATCATTTAGCACAGCCTTTCCTTTTATTTTGCTGAAACATCTACAAAAAAAAAGAGACTAGAATAAGTAGAGGATACTTCATCAGTGTAGCTAACGGCAGGGACTTAACTAGAATGTGAGCTGATTTGTGTTGAAATGTGTTATGTAAACCAGTTGATTCATTTGTTTGGCTAATTATTTAGTTTATAAAATTGTTTGTGATATATACATATGTATGTATATGTGATATGTAAGTAAAAAGAAAATAGTGTTTAATTCTGTTCAGCATGGTATGTTAATTAGCCATGTGCATTGTATGCTAATTAGTAGCCACATACTCAGTTTGCCATATGTAAATTATTCATGTGGAGTCTGTAACCCCAGGAAACTTGACAATGTCTTAAAGAACATGTGTTATGCGCAATTCAAATTCTTGCCTAGAGCACCATCCTTGCCAGGGTTGGCACTGATAATAATAATAGTCTGTTGTTAAAACCATCGGCCACACAAGAGACTTTTCATCCGATGTCAGTTTTTTAAAAAGTTCAAATATATAGAGCTCTAGCCACCGGTAAGCAAAACAGCTCCTTGTCTTGTGTCCATGCAAGACTGATTACTGCTGGTTACTGTTGTGCCATATGTTTCTGTATTTTCAGCTGTTTGGTCACATTTTTAAATATAAACTATGTCCTCCATGTATTATTTTTTAACAGTGTCATGTATATTGTTGACGAAACAAAAAGTATTAATGGATTAAATTACATTTAAGAAATACTACAACTTTTTATGGAATGCAAATGGTTTGTTCTTGTTTCTGTTGTAGGCACTGAAACATGGATATAAAGTGCTGTTCCGAGAGCCGGATACTTGGTGGAAGTACAAGCCCAAAGAACTGGGGAGGTGTGTGTGTGAGTGAGTGTGTGAGAGAGGGAGGAAGATCTGTGTTTAATCCAAAGCGTCCCCAACTGATTTTCTACTCATAAAGAGCAAAGACTTTATCTGTGTGTTACTTGTTTCTTGTGCTTGTGACTGTGCAGACGCACCTCACACAAGGTGCCAGTGGAAACTATCCGCCACATGCTTAATGGATATGAGCGCTTCGTCACAGTCCAGGCTATCATGGATTCACAGATGCCTGAGCAAAAACAGCGCCTCCTTCTGGAGAACAAGAAATCAAAGTTGGTGTCACTTCATAGTATTTATTTTAGTTCAGCTATTAACACTTTTCCTTAAAATTGTGCTCATTTTTTGTTTTGTCAGAGCTTTTTGTTTTTTGAGGTTTGTTTGGGATTATTGTCATGTTGGGAAATTCATCACTTGCTGAGACTCCTGAGACAAATACATTCGGTATGTTGGTTTAACTTAAGCGTTTATAGTGCATCTGTACATGTCATCTGCCCTACACTTGCTGCACTGATGCAGCCGCATATTTTCACAATGTTATTGGTAGTATGGTTCTCCTAACCACTGGAGCAGCTGTGTTTCAGCTTATGTTCAGTAGCTACTGATGCTCTTGCGCATACCATATCTTTATCAATTATCACAATGTGGTTGTGATAATGTTGTCGCAACCACATGTTGTGGCAGTTTGTTGTCATGTGGAGCCATGCTGCGTTACATCCACCGCAGCTGAAAACTGAGAAAGCTGTGGCATTCACAGCCTTAATCATTTGTGCACTCACTGTTGTTGCAGTGATCACAGGTCATCTGACTTTTATTAAGGTTGCTCTCTATTTTCTGTGTGATTTGCCCAACATGTTTGTTTTTAATCGACGCTGAGATTAAATACCAACTTTCAAATAATACAGTCATTCTGAATCACTTAACAATTTATAGATATTGCACATGGGCCATATCAGTTTTATTTTATGCAGACCAACATACAGTGCAAATGCCATTGGTTATTTCACTTATCCCATCAATGCCTTTGTTGTTGTTTTTTTTTTTTTAGGCTAGTATCCTCTGGAACACCTTGTCCTGACCTGGTAGGCCGTTCTGGTTTAATTGAGGAGTCTAAGAAATCCCACCCTCAGCTGTTTTCCTCCCTTCCTGATGTGTCATCCATTGGTCGTTCTGGTGAAGTGGGAATGCTGGAAGACAGCACCCACAAATCTACTGAATCACTCGATGTCCCACCTGGTGGTAGACCTATGGAAAACCCAGAAATGTCTGATGAGGATGATGGCATGAATTTGGGGGACTTAGATTCTGAATTGGATGCCCGCTTAGAAATGGATCATTTAGTGGAAAGTCAGAGAATTCCTGACTGTATCGTGGAATCAGTGATGAATGAAGAACACAGCAGTAATGAATTACCTGTGGCTTTCTCTGAATCTATTGGACAGAGAGTGAGGAGAGAAAGACAAACCAGGAGGTCTGGTTTTAACCGGATGGAGCCTGCAGATCTGGTGAAAGATGCACACCTGTTAGAGAGCGAGGCAAAGGGGAAGGAAAAGAGAAAGGAAGGGGAAGCAGGACAGGTTGAGTTTGTAAGAGACGAGGCAGAAAAAAGAATTCCTGAGGTGTTGGATTTTTTAGGGGATTGGCCTTCTGAAGGGTCTCTTGAGCAGCGACAGGTGAGGAGGAGAGAAAGACATAATGAAGGAAATCTGGAGGGAATTAATGGTGTGTCTCAAGAAACTAACCAAAATGTTGCTAAAGTGCAGTCTGGACCTGCAGTAACAGAGTTACAAAAACTTGTTGATCTTATTCAGACAGGTGTAGCTACCATTCAGATCAGCTCTTCCTGTTTGTCCTCACCTTCCCAAAGCTGTGGAGAGGAACTGGAGAAAGAAGAGGAGGCAGGTGGCAGGTTAGACGAATCCCTTGGCAGCAGATCTAACAGAGAAGTGAGAGAGCAAAGCGTTAGTGGTGTTCAGAACAGCAGAGGTGAATTACCTGACTGTGTGTTAGACTGGAAGGCAGCTGACTCCTGCAAAGTCAGGAAATCAATAAGTGATAATCAGGATGAACATAAAACTGAAAATGATACAAGTAATGCAGCAGGAGGGAATGATCAGGTCAGGTCACAATTTGTCAGAGAAGCAGGGGCTGTGGGACTGACATCAACCAACAGCATAGAAGCTGCTGGTGGTGGTCATACTGAAATTAACACTAATAACTACACAGACGATGGTAGAGAGACTAGAACTGAGGCTGATGGCAGCCTTATTAATGAAGTGTGTCAGAGTCCAGTGTGTGATGGCTCTGTGGAAGCAGATGTCAGTGTAAGCAGTCAGGAGAGAAAGCAGCGACATGGTCGCAGATCTGGGAAACAGTGCAAGCTAGCCCTCACCTTCACTCAAAACTGCCCTGCTTCTTCATTTAATAGTCTTGATTGCCCCAATACCACAGGTCAAAACTCAGACAGCTGTCACATTATCAGTAAAACAGATGTGGAACCTAACTTTAATCCTAGCTCTAACTCCAGTCTTAACCTTACACCAAATGTTGACTTGTTTACGGAGTCCACATGTGAGGCAAACCTGCAGCTTCTTTCTCCTTGTCCTGTGGTAGACACAGGCTGCTTCACCCAGACAGAACCTCGAGACTTTGCTGTGCTTTGGCGTTTGAACCGTCAAGAAAGCCCTGATAATACTGTTGTCACTGTGTGCAGCCACTCCAGTGACTTCAAAGTGCTGTACGGTGACTCTTCTCGCTTTGTGCCGGAGCTGTCCTCAGCCATTTCTGCATCAGTTGCAGTCCACCCATCAGGCCATAATGAGGTACCTTATCGCGTGGTGCATGAAAAAGGCACACAGGTGGAGGAGAAAGAGTTTGGGGCAACTCAAGACCGGCTTGAGAGCCTGCGTATTCTCAGCCGTCATTTTAAACTAGTTAGTTTTGATACATTAGAAGATCTGTATGACAAATGTCATCAAGACCTAGAATGGACCACCAACCTGCTGCTGGATTCTGGAG
The DNA here is from genome assembly GCA_900302695.1 of Helostoma temminkii. NCBI lineage: Eukaryota > Metazoa > Chordata > Actinopteri > Anabantiformes > Helostomatidae > Helostoma > Helostoma temminkii. The sequence continues at coordinate 82,471 of OMLM01009388.1, forward strand.
AGAGTTTCTTTAGAGATGAGGATGGTGCTGGGGGTGAAGATGACCAGAATACATCTAGTCTGTGTGGAACTGTTGGCGAGATTGTACAAACAAACATATGTGCTAATGTGTCAGACGAGGTGGCAAGGCCAGCTGGGTTTGAGGAGGGGACTCAGTCAGCCTGTAGTGCAGTCAGAGAGTCAAAGGAGAGTTCCACTAATACCGACCTACCATGTTTTGAAGATGTAGCTGCTCCAGTTAGAAATGAAGATCTTGGTACAACTTCACATTCAGACAAAGCTCCTCAAACAGAACTTATTCAGCCTGAAGCGACAAAAGAAATAAAACAAGTGATATCAGAACCTGAGCTAGGTGGTGGTAATTGGTACGGGAGCTTAGATGATGGAGTAATAATTGAAGATTCAAGAGTTGAGACTGAGGATGACATTGCCAGCATGGATGAGGTCCACCGGCTGCTGCAGGCTGAACTAGAGGAGATGGAGAGAGAAGAAAAACAGAGGAAGGAGGAGAGAACTGAGCGGAGGCACATAGAGGAGACAAGGAGCAAACACCTGGATATTCAGAGTTTGGAGCTGAAACTACCCACCGAGCTGGCACTTCAGCTAACTGAACTGTTTGGTCCTGTGGGAGTAGACCCAGGTAACTAACACACAGGTATCCACACATCAAATGCTCAAATGAGAGTGCACATATGGTAAAGTTTGTGTCTTCTCTGGGTCACAACCTACAGGTACATGCTCCATCGATGACTATTCAGTAGAGATGGACCTGAGCCTGGCTAAGCTGCTCCATCACAAGTGGAAGGAATCAATCGAGGTGAGCTCTCTGGCCATGTAAAGAACCAATATCAGTAATCTGAGAGCAACTATACACCTCGTCCTGTATCCTGATTTGGTTGCTCTAACTGTAAATGGTATTTTTACAGGAAAAGCAGAGACAAGCAGCTCTTTCCTTTCACTTACTTAAGGAAAGTAAGTTTACAAACAGTCACACAAAAAACACGAATGAAATCTGACAATGCCATATACTAACATATAAACATGAAATTTTTCCTACACAAGTGTAACCTGCATTGTCTAAAACAGACAAACAGACCATATCTAAAATATCAGTTTGTTGAATTTTCAACCATATTTTGTCTAAGTCTGTAACTGTCAATTATTTTATTCAATGTTTAGGTTCAGCACGCTGGGCTGAATCAAGGAGGGACCAACTAGAGGCTCAATGTGAGATGCCCTTTATGGACCACTGGAATGTGTCCCGTCCACATGTCTCTCTTAGAGATATCATGAAAGAAGAGCAGGCTTTGCAGAAGAGCACGGAGAAGGTAACACACCCCTCTGCAGACGAACACGCTGTCTGCAGGTACATCCTGTCCTAACCTCTTTCCATCTCTCTTAATTTCAGACCAGACAAAGTAAATCAGACCTCAGCCGGCGAGATGGAGCCACACAGCTAAAGGAGAACCAGCTGTACTCTCGCTTCCCCACTATTGACAGGCATTTCCTTCAGGATATCTTCAGAGACCACAAGTGAGACACATGTATCTTTAAGTCTGGATTTCTCTCTGTGTTTGTCAAACACTCATAGCACCAGCAGCGAGTTGTTCCAGACACAACATCCATTCATTATCCAAACCACTTTTCCTGTTAAGGGTCACAGGGGTGTTGTCATTGGATGAGAGGCACAGTTTGCCAGCCTATTACAGCGCTGACGTATAGACACAGATGACATACATTCATACTCACCTATGGGCAGTTTAGAGTCACCAGTTAACTTTATTACATGTCTTTGGACTGTGGGAAGAAGCTGGAGTACCCAGAGAAAACCCACACAAGCATTGAGAGATCAGGCAAACTCCACAGAAGAAAGCACCTGGCCAACCAGTGGGTTTGAACCCAGGTTCTTCTATCTGTGAGGCAACAGTGCTGCCCCAGGACACAATAGTTCAAATACATTTAGGTGAACTCAGGTTATTAATGCAAACCAGGAATGGAGTTTGACATCATGTTATGGAATCTGCACCTGGTTCTGTGTCGGTTTACAAAATCCAAATATTTCAGACTCCTTATTAAATCTCTTTAAGTATTTTGTTAAAAATAACCTGTATGTGTAAGCCACTTTTATTTTACCCAGTGCAGTACCAACTACTTTCTGTTTAAGATTTTAGCTTTAGCTCCTTAGTACGTTAATATCACAATTACTAAGTTTAATAATACTAATTAACTATCAGACTTAAGCCATGGACATTCTGTGAATATCAGTTTATTGGTCTATTAAAATTATGTTACTTAATTATGGTACTTATGTTCTATTCTAGTCTGTAGTGCCAGAGAAATTTGAACATAGGTTTGATAAGAGACTCTTTTGACCACTGAGCTCCACCAATCTGGAAGTTTTCTACCTTGGTACTGGACACCATAACTAATGTAAACAAGGTCCAAATTCTCTGTAGTTAATCTGTCCAATTACCAGCAGGTTAACAGATATGGCTTATGTTTATGGTTTATAGCTCTTGACTAATTTTTTCTGTCCTTGTGCTTGTGCAGTTACAGTCTGACACAGACAGAACTCTTTCTTAACTCTCTACTGGGTGAGGAACCTGTCAAGACAGTTGTTGCCCCAGAAGTTCCTCTGTCTGACCATCACAGAGCAGCCAGCAAGGAGAGGGAAAAGGTATCTGCAAACAAACCGAAATTCACATATATGTCTATTCATTGACAAACAAAATTAATTTGAATTGGAAAAACGGGTTGTGTCGAATATTGTTATACAATTAAAATGTGATTAATCAAGATTAATTAATTATAAAAGCCTTAAATTAATTTGATTATTTTTTTAATCTCATCCCACCAGTTATTATTATAATATATTTGTATTACTTGTAAAAGCAGGAAACCATGTTTGTACTGACAGACAATAACAGGAAGATACACACCATCAGTCTTAATAAACCTACTGTAACTGGCTAAAGACAACAGGGAGAAAAACTCCTCATATCTCTACAAACTGCAGAAGAAAAAAGCTGGTCACAATATACAAGTTATTTATTACTTTTACAACCTCAAATGAGTTGTTGTATCAATCATTTTAATTTTTCAGAGACAGAAGCACCTGGAGTCAGTTGTCCTTGAATATCAGGACACTGAGGACCCACAATATGACGACTTCAGGGCTGAGGCCAGTCTGCAGAGGAGCAGACAGCTTGAGTGTTTCAACAAGGCTGCTGAGGCCTATAAACAAGGACGCAAAGAAGTAGCCTCATTTTATGCACAGCAGGTGCCTGTGGAGAATGTTTTACTTCAGTACTTGTTAATCCAAGCTATGTGTGAAGAACGTTTTATGTTTTATATTTGTTTAGTTTTATATTTGAAGCTTCATATAAGTTGTTTGTTAATTTAGTCCAAATCATTATTTTAGTTTGCAGCTTGTCATTTTTACATTTCTGTACTTTGCTGAACATACATTTGTATGAACTCTGAACTCTTTTTTTCTCGTTTTTAGGGACACCTGCATGGCCAGCAGATGCGTGAGGCCAATCATCGTGCAGCAGTTCAGATTTTTGAGAGGGTGAACTCGTCACTGTTACCCACGAACATCTTGGACCTTCATGGACTGCACGTAGACGAGGCCCTGGAGCATCTGGGCCAGGTCTTACAGGACAAAACCACAGGTAGTCAACAAAACATGCAGTGTGTTACACATAGACTTACCTTATTGCTCTTTTGATTGGAAAAGAGGATGCGCTTTTACTGCCCAAGTATATTTGGCCACCATTTTTCCTTCATATTTTTAAAATCTGTCTTGGAGAACAACATCATCTGTGATCAATTAACTAGCAGATAACTTCTTCTATATCTCATTTGTTTTCTATTTCTCATTAATTACCTCGACTGTGGCAGCACAATATTGCTTAATTTATCCTTACATAGTTTTCATAATTTAGTGTTTCTGTACCGCTGCTTAAACTCTGTCACTCCCATGGTCAGTCAGCTCCCCGTCCCCTTCTCAATGTACTTGCATATGCTCAGACACACACACACACACACACACACTGTAACCACTGACCTGCTCCCAAGACATCAAGGCAAAAAACGAGGAAAGCAAAGTTAAATTGCCCTACAGTCTTTTACAAACACAGTGAAAATCTTGTTTATAGCTCTACAGCTCTCAGCTCTTCAGTCGTGGAGACGCAGCTTTTCAAAGTAGAGCATGTAAGAGCATAACTAGTAAGGATACAGCTGGATTATTGAGTTTAACACACACTACAATACTATCTACTGCTAGTGCAAGTGGATAACACAAATGTTAGTGTTGTAAATTTAACTCTGACACTGAAGAAGAGAGGGAGATGAGAGGAGAACAGGAGTCAAGATGCTGCTGAGGGAGAATCAGCTAGTATAGAATGAATGAATGAATTTAAGTTCTCTCTTTTAATGTTGGACAGAACTCCTCATGACAAGTAAAGCTGAATTTAATATGTAAAATTAATGGAGTCCGTCCAGGAATAACTGTTGGACGCACATGTTGTGCATCTGAACCGTATGAACAATCAGAACAACCAGCGAGCACCATTTTGTGCATGCCATGTTCTTAACTGTGTGTTTGTCTTTTGTTCTTCTTTGGCCTCTTTCTGTGTAGAGTGCGAGCAGGGTCGTTGTCGACCTCAGCTGTCTGTCATCACAGGAAGAGGGAACCACAGCCAGGGGGGCGTGGCCCGCATCCGCCCCGCCGTTATAGACTACCTCACCAACAAACACTACAGGTATACACACACATGTACACACGCATACACATAGACAAGCATCGCATTTGTATCGTCACCCACCTTTTCTCCTATCTCTTTATCGCGCAGGTTCACTGAGCCAAAGCCAGGTCTCGTGTTGGTGTCTTTGAAGTGACGTGAACCTGATTTATTGGACTCAATCTAAAGCTGCTATGGGCGACGACGCACACATCGAAATGTGGTCTTGGTTAAATTGAAGTTAATTTAAAGATCTTAATCTTAACTTGGATCTTAATCAGAATATAGATATATTTTTTGTGAGAGCCAAATTGATGATAAACACAAACAAGGTATTTTTATGCATATGTAAAGCTAGAATATATGTACAGTATGTTTTATATTTAAAATGTTTTATAGTGTATTTTGCTTTACATTTGTCTTTATGCCTTTTAAAGAGTATTTAAATCCTAGTGTTTAGAAGGCTTGAATATTTACTAATCTGGAGTCATGTTTAAGTATTTTATGCAACTTTATTTTAATCACGATTGCATGCTGCTTGCTGGGAGGTTGTTCATTAGGATTTTAAGTCATTTAGCAACAACCATTGAGACATAGTTTGAATATGTTGACACTAAATCTACATTTGATGCATGCCCACCTGCAAATTATTGTCTGAGGAGCTATTGCACAGCCAGATGCTTCTAGTAGAGCGTTTTCTTCTGGTTGTTTTGTAGCAGGGTGTCTTGCTCGCCCTGAGGTGAGGCTGAAACTCTTCAGATGATCAAAGGACAATAAATGTTTTGAACTTCAGTAGATACACAATTTGAACAACCTCCACTGTTAGTTCTGTTGCAGTCACTGTCCTTTGTCTTAGCAGCTGTTTCTCCATATAATGATAATCAAACTCAGGTAAAAATTCAGTAACTCACTCTCTGGAGGCCAATTGATCATTTCCAGTTTGTCCCTGGTAGCTTTCTTAACACGCTGTGCCAAACCTTGTAGCAGCTGAACTCCTCAGGTGGCTACAGTAGTTCTACAGGTAAACGCTCCTGTTTGTTCTGTGTGTTTTTCATAAAGGTACAGTGGCAGTGCTGACACAGACTACTCATTGTACATAATGTTGTAAATACATGAATTATAAAGACTAATTTGTATTTTTTGTTTAAATGGTTTTACAGAGATTATTGAGGAATAAAATCTTATTTGTCCACAGTTTAAGCAGTGTGTACGTTTCTGACTTTTTCAGAGGCTCAGTTTTCTGTTAACAATGTAACGAGGGTACAGGTCATATACTTAAGTAATGTTTAACTAACGCTTGTTTCAGGCTGAGTTAATGCATTAATGAAAGATGTATCATGAATTCCTGATGCTCACCATTAAGAACTGATGAAGACAGTATTATTTTATTAGTACGTGATAGATTAGTTAAGCAATGTTAATTCACTATTACCTACTTCTTATCAGTAGAGTTAAAGAACCAGGGGCAGCTCTCATTCAGGACCCAGTAAGGGTCATAATGTTATATGTGTGCATACACATTTTTGGATGGCACAGTTGTTTTGCCATTATTGGGTAGTTTATGATTTACTGAACTTGAGGCCGATCAAATACTGTGGCAACATATCAATAAATGCATCATGTTGAATGAACCTTTCCTAAACTAATGATCTGTTAAGTATGAACTGATCACATCAAATATTAATATGAGCAGCAGGAATTCATGATGCACCCTTCATTAATCCATGCATTAACCAGCATGACGCATACATTAGGCATTATTAAAGTTATATTAAACATATTATTAATTAAACTTTAAAGTTTCAAGACTGAAGCAAAGCAGCACAATATGAGCTGAATCAATTCAAATCTTAAAAATCTGACAATCACTCTGCAAAGACCAGATCAGCATCTGGACAGTTTAAAATGGGAAATCCATCCAGGTACATTTATAATAAATTTTTTTTTTTTTTTTTTTTTGTAGTTGTGCGTCGGCTGCGCCATGAAGTTGCAAAAACAATGTGCAGAAGAAAAAGGCTCATTTTAAAGCACAGCTGCTGTGGGGGAGGCAGCAGGAGACGGTGTGTCACACCTCCTCACCCCAAGAAGCGGATGCGCTTTACTTTTCTTTTCTCTCTCGCTTCCCTCCTCTGCTGTCAAACCTCGACGATATTAATTAGGTGTCTAAACATTTCTTCTCCGTTTTGGCCCAGTGAATAGATCGCCTGTGTCGTTTTAAGGTACGCTGTTATAAATCCTGTCTTAACATCACACATGATAATTAACAGTTTGAGGAGTTCAGGCCGTTTTTCTGTCGACGCTCAGAAGTTTTCAGAGGCGGCAGCAGCATCCGCCCGTTGAAGACCGAGAGCACAAAAAGGTAAGTTTTCTTTGTCTTCACTTTACTTTGTGCAGATGCCACATTGTGTTAATCCTTCACGGTTTGTGTGCTGTTCAGTTTGGAAATTTAATAAGACTCCACAATGTGGGCAAGACACTGAACTTAAATATCCACACTGATGATGAATATGAGATCTTCAGGATGTTTCCTTAGACTCATAAAAAACAAAAAAAATAGGCGAGTTGATGTTTAAAATAGCATTTTAATGTAAATTACAAGTTAAACGCGGTTTGTTCATGGTTGGCCTATAAGGATTTAATCGGTTGAACTACATTGTCCTTATTTTTGTTTAGTTATTGTTGTATTAGTGTTTTCTTTGCCACTAGACCGAGAGGAATAAATTAGGCCTTTTCTAGTGAAATAACGTAGAAAGTGGAAAAAAACACTCATTAAAATGTCCCATCTACGTTATGGAGGTCTTTCCATCCAAATGACTATGTGTGACATAGCAGGTGGTTTTGAGGTTATGGCTTCTTACTTCTGCTAGTTTCATAAATAGTTAAAAAGTTAGTTTAATGCACCAGATAATCCAAAAGAAACTCCTATTAGATTTTTTCAGTTCTAACAACAAGAAGGATGTATTTAAATCAGTCTGTCGAACAATAACACTCACACAACATCCTCATCCATTATCAGTTGCTTGTTTAAGACGACACAAGAGTCAGGGCTGTTTTCTAAATAAGGTAAGCTGGTTTTATTAGAGTTGTAGGAAACAGACATGTCACATGTAAGATCTTGATAACACAGCACACATGCTGTAGAAATACAGTTAAAGAACACCTGTTGAAGCCTCCACGATCAAACTGTGAATTCTGGGTCACACCCAAACATACAAATATTTACTTCCGTATTCAAAGTACTTTGTCATAGATAGATAGTTTTACTTGCTTCGACTTTTCTTTGTGAATATATTGAAAAGTCGATGCCACATGCACTATCCTGTGTGTTTTTAATTGTTTCTGATCAACAACAAAACAGATACATAAGCTAAACCAGGTTCAAGATTAATAATCAAAATATAGAACATTACCAGGCTTATGCTTTAAGATCCAATGCTACTGTCATCTTCCATGTTAGAATACGTACTGTATGAAGTTTGTGTCAGGTGAGAAATAAACATCAGCGTTTCAGTTTCTAACTGAGGATACTTAGATACCTCGTATTCATACCAAATCCTTTATCTTCCCTTCTCTTCCTCAGTAAATCTCCTCGGGCAGTGCTGAGAGGTTAGACCTGTCTGGACAGTATGTTGGCCTCTAGGATCATCAGTTACAACGACCGGAACCTGACCACCGTGCTGCAGACACTGAGCGGAAGTGCAGTGAGACGAAAGGGCCTAGCGAAATGAGAGGTTTCGTGAAGTGTGTGTAAAGCTCTCAGATGACAGAGAACTGCTGACTACTCACATCTGCTGTGTTTGAGAGATATCCAACAAACAAACCGAGTGGCCACTGTGATCACCAGGACTGGAATTACCAAAAAACAGGGTTGTAAATCACCTGCTGTAAAAATTCCCACCTGTACGTGGACGTACAGCAAACAGAGTGATCACAGCCTGTGACTACTTCATGCATCCTGTTTCTCTTGACATTGAGAAATCATAGAAAATCTGCCAAGACTTTTTTCTCCAAAAAACAATAAACGTCTAGAAGAGTGACATAACCAGAGGCAACCATGAACGGCCTGGCAGAGATGTCGGTGAAGTGTGTCCTGGTTGGGGACAGTGCAGTTGGCAAGACGGCCTTGCTGGTCCGCTTCACATCAGAGACTTTCCCAGACACCTACAAGCCCACAGTTTTTGACAACACAGGGGTGGATGTGTACATGGATGGAGTTCAGATCAGCCTGGGGTTGTGGGACACGGCGGGTCATGACAGCTTCAGACAAATCCGGCCAAGATCGTACCAGCAGGCGGATGTCGTCCTCATCTGCTACTCTGTGGCCAAACGTAGTTCTCTGGCGAGCATCCAGCAGAAGTGGATTGCTGAAGTTCGAGAAAACTTGCCCAGGGTGCCAGTGCTGGTCGTTGCCACCCAGACAGACCTGCGGGAGGTGGGGGTGCATCGGAGCAGCTGCATCACACCAGCAGAAGGGAGACGTGTTGCTCATGAAATCCACGCTAAAGGCTATCTGGAGTGCTCCTCCTTAGGCAACCGCGGCGTGCAGCAGGTGTTTGAGTACGCAGTGCGGATGGCCGTTAAACAGACCAGGAAGCAGGAAAGGAGACGCATGTTCAGCATAAACCAATGCAAGGTCTTTTGACCACTGACCTCTACATGGTGGACGTTTGGCTGTCATGAGACTTGATAACATGTTGGTGTTGTTCAAACTCAGTGCGCGCTAGAGACCCAAGACACCACAGCTGGATTTCTTTTTTGTATACATAAGTTTTTGTTTTCCACTAATGGTGCATTACTGCCCTCTCTAAACTTAAACCATACTATATTTAAAACTAAGAATGCAGTGATTTAAACACAAACAAATCAGTTTTGTTTCATCCAAGCAAAAGATGAAAATAAATGTTTTTTTTCTTTGATTCAGATTTGATTGTGATGTTTTCTTCACATGGAGGCATTTGAGATGGGAAATCAGGAGATTTCATGAAAGACTTTTATTTTAATGGGGATGTTGACAGCAAAGCTTCTCTAAAGTATATTAATCTACCAGTTATGGTGCTGCGTCAGCAATGAGCTTTGGCGCATAAACCAAATAATGTAATTTTTTTTCCACATTTAATTTGAGCTTTTATCGAGTGATTTATGCACATTCGTCAAACCACCAAAAAAAACCTCAAAACAATTAAAAAAATTACAATATATAATTATGGGATGTGACTGTTGCCATTAGTTAAATCATAAAGAAGTTAAATATGTCAAAGAAGCCACATTGTTGTATTGTCTGTATTTATTCATAGATTTAACCAGGAAAATGGCTGCCAGTACAGGTCAACGGGTAGACTAAATGCATGGTTAGGCCTTCTGGGCTAAATGTGTGAAATGTGATGCTACTGCACGTCATATTTATTGGTCATGAAAAATTACCTGAAACATTTGTAATTTAAAAAAAGCAAAAATAAAAGTATAATTCAGAAATGTATTTTATAGTTTTTGACGGGACAAAATATTTAAAAACCTTTCAAACTGAGGCGTCAACACATATATATTAACATATATTTGTTTATTAATATTTCTGTGCAGTTTAGTAATGAATGACGAACTGAACGCAACAGGATGGTAGGAACATCTTAATTTGTAAATATGATATAATAATTATTTATAAATATTGAAATTGATCCAGTATGTTCTCTCCCAGCTGTGTTATCGCCTTTCTGTGTTCTTGTCGTAGCTGACATTTGATTTCAATATAAATGCGCATTTAATATGAAAACTTTGTCAGGACCAAAATGTTATAAGACTCAAATACACTGTAGAAGGTATAATTTATACACTTTGTCAACATATGGTCTATTTTGTATGAACTGAGATATATTTTATGACGACCTTCAAACTGATTTTATAGCAGCTATATATTTGGTGTCATCAAGACGTTCTAATGTAAATATAATATAGACTGTATACACAGCTACAATTTGATAAAAGTTTGATAAAATGGCATGATGTGTATCATAATACACATATTGTATGTTCATGGACAAATAATTTTTAATGTAGGTTTTCACAGCGTATGATTCTAATAGATTTTAGAATTTTTTCATACAATAGACGAGGAAGAAACAATGCTATTAATCTCCTGTGTATCTATAATACAGTATTAGCAAATGCAACAAAAGCAACAAAATGTGAACATGTTGTTTACTTAATAAACAGAGATATCTCATTAAAAAATAGACAAAAATGACAAAAGTCAGGTTGGAGAGATCAGTGCATGGCCAGCTCAAACACACTAGGTGGATACGCAAAGTGATACAGATCACAGATGTTATCATTTAAATCTCTGTATTTATTCTAGTCAAGTCAGTTTTTGCCCTCAGTGCACAACAAGGTCAATCACAGAATATGTCAGAGGCTGGAGATGTAAGAAAATGACTCAATACTGGCAAATAAATTCTGTTTAGTACACAGAGAATTTACAGTAAATATCCAGATATGTGACATGATAATGTGTGTAGTAGGGGCTCTGAATATGAAAGTAAATGGATGACATGAGGAAATTAGTGCTGTTTGAGCCCCAATCAGAGAAAAAAGTTGACCAAGAACAGAAACAGCCGGGACACAAAAGCTCAGACTTCCTCCCACCTCGTGCTTTCTCCCGCTTGTTCTTTACATATTTCTATCATGTGGCGTTCAGAGCTGCGGAGAATGAAAGATACAATACAGGCTTTTCTAGGATATGCAAAAAAAAAACACCTAACCACATCCCAGTACGTAGTTATTATACAGTCAAACTTGTGCAAACATACACAGTAATGTGTTCACTCTCTCATGAGACTACATGAGCGTACACACTACACAAACGACTGCCCTATAAACAGTACAGTACACTACAGTATACAGAGTCGTGTACTGATCCCACAGGACACTTAAACCAATTGGAGATGGTGTGAACTTTATAAATGTCTATGCGTGTTCAACAACACTTTTACTGCTTGGCTTTTTGATTCATTAAAGCATGAGCTTGAGTAGTACTCATTGCTACTTTACTACAATAAATAAAAAGTATTACTGCCTGTTACAAGTTGTTTGTTTTGGGCACTAATGTGACACAGGTGGCAAGAAATCAGAGATCTCGAACGCTCACAGGTTTAGCCACACGTAAACAATTTGAAGTTTTCATGTAAAAAACATCTGCATCTTGGTAAAGTTTGAATTGAAAAATGACAAAGAGAAACGCTATGAGACATTTGAGAGTTCAGTATGTTTGACAGCCTGCTGTGGTCACATCTTTCATCTCTCATTGCGCTCGCTCCCACAACTACCACAATGCCTTATTCCTCTCGCTCTCTGTGTCACACACACACATTATATACATGGTATACAGAAGTGTACATAGTGGAGCCACTTCACAGTCAGTGGGTAGTGGTTGCACTTACTTCTCATGAGGCTCTGATGTGTTATCCAAGGAGCTGGTAAACACGCCTCTTTCACAGCAGACATTTTGACCAATAGCAGAAAAAACAACATTGATAAAGTTGCGTTTCATTTTGTTGTTTCAAGGCTGTTGCAGGGTTATTGCGCGTTCTGGCACTGTTAATGTTACTAGCCACACCTGTGCTTTTTCTGTTCTATTAAATGTGTAAAATGTTTGTTGTTTGTGATCAGTTGTTGTCACACTCAACAAATCCCATCTCAGTTTTATAGATTTAATATGATATAAGTGCTTTAAAGACTATGACTGGGGATATTTGATTCCTTCTGCACCAACGCTGTGTTAGTCCTGCTCTCAGTACCATAAGTAGTTTCACTCAGGCTACAGTGGATGGTGTTTTTTGTCACAGACATGTTTCTCAACAGAAACAAGCTATGAAGCAACATTCAACCCAGTGCAACAGTCTGATTATTTTATGTAACTAAGCTACGCTGGCTTTTCCAGTACTTAGAAGTAGGATCAGCTTATCATTGGTTTGGTTTGGGTTGTTACATGGTTCGTTAACTATAATAAAATATAGAACATCAACAAATGTGTTATTTGACAATCAAGTCAAGGTTGCTTTACATCTCAGGATGAAGTCCTGTGTATATAAAGTGACGTCTATTACTACAGAGGATCATTGTTCGTGAGGTTTTGGTGATTTTATAGGAAGACCTTAATAATCATGGTATGTGCATAACTTACTTCCTTAGCTGTTACTACACCAGTACTGTTTGCTTTATCTGTCTTTCTGTCGCTCTCTGTCCTCATTTTCTGCCTCCGTCTCTCCCCCATTGACTGCAACAACACAAATGCACACATCCCTCATGTGTATGATTGTTATTATTATCACAAACTGACAGTGCCTTCTTTTCTTTGTACAGAAT
>OMLM01009388.1:104835-125262 GCA_900302695.1 Helostoma temminkii
TAGTGATTGTTACTGCACAAACTGTATGTGTTAGCACAGCAGCTCTAGGGGCTTTGTTTCAGTGTGAAATACATGGATGGCCATGACATTTCTGTTGAATACACAGTGACACTGGTAATCTCTATACTCAGTTTTATGACCTGAACATATTAATACTTGCAAAATCAATAACACTGCCATCAGCCCTAGCTGCTCTTGCAAATGTTTACATGCTAATATGAAAAACTGAAACAGTAAATATTTCTGATAAACATCAGTATTGTAGCTCAAAGCGCTGCTGTGGTGTAAGTATGTACATCAGTCTGTTGTCTGGTCTGGATGAAAACCTCATCACTTTCAGGAGAGTGGCTTGTTTATTGACTCCTGGTGCTTCCTAATTGACAACTAATCAAATTTCCTTTGAAGTAAAGGAACTCAGCTATCAAAAGATTAGCAGCTGGACTTTGATCACATTGACCCAAACATGCAACCTCAATATTTACAACCTCCTATCTGATTCTTTGGCCACTTCCTAGATTTTAGTATCATAATCTGGACCATGTCCCTGTACATGGTATATAATAAAAGATAAGAACTGCTGGACTGAGAGTTTCAGAGACAGATTATTGGACTAGTCTTTGTCCAGGCAGACAGTAGAAACATGGTGATGATAATGGTTAGAGTTCATGGCAGAATTATCTGTCATGGGGTCAGACACACTGAAAAGATCTGGGTCTATATAAAGACACACTGCTCTCATTTGTTCTTAGTTTGTGGAGCACAGTGAACAGAAGCAACATGTCATCCCTTAGTAGGCAGCTGTCTTCAATCAGCTGTACAAGTAAGTCGTTTTTATGTTCTTTCTTTCTTTCTTTCTTTCCTTCGAACATAACCTATTATTCTCTGTTTTGTCTCTGCAGGCAGGAAGGTGCCTCCCTCCTCCTCTGAAATCAGACTGGTTTTGCTTGGAAAGACAGGCAGTGGAAAAAGCTCTACTGCCAACTCCATCTTGGGCAGTAAGGTCTTTGACACGAAGGTCAGCAGCTCCTCTGTCAATCAGTATTGTCGCAGGGCTTGTGGAGAATTTCGTGGGCGACACCTGACTCTCTTGGAAACACCAGGGCTGCTTAACACTCATCAGACTCCACAGGATGTGCTGAAGGAGGTGAGGAGGAGTGTTGGCCTCCTGAGCCCTGGGCCCCACGCTTTCCTTCTTGTTATACAAATTGGAAGATTCACTCAGGAGGAGAAGGAGGCATTGAGGCAGATCAAACAGGCAATGGGCTCCCATGTTTTGAGTTTCTCAGTGGTGGTTTTTACTCACGGAGACCTCCTGGACGACATAACCTCTGTGAAGCATTGTCTGATAGACGATTGCAGGGACTTGGCCGAGCTGGTGGCTGAATGTGGAGGCAGATACTGTGTCTTCAACAACCAGACGTCCAAAAGCAAGGAGCAGGTGACAGAGTTGCTTGCCTTAGTGGAAAACATGATGCAAGATAATGAAGGAAGCTACTACAACAGCAAGATGCTCAAGTTGGCAGAGGACGATCTGGTTCAGGAGGTCCAGGAGGAGAGAAGGCTGCTCCACGAGAAGGAGGAGCTGTTAAGAAAGGTGCAGGAGGCAGCAATAAAAGAGTGGTATGAAAAAGAGCTAGAGATGGTTCAGCAAAAGAACAAGAAGGAGATGGAAGAGAAAATACAGAAGCTGAAGAAGCAGAACGAGGAGAAACTGGCAAGAGATCGTCAGGAGGCCTTTAGACGAGAGATCGAGGAAAATGAAAGAAAGGAGAAGCAGAGAAAGATACAAGAGATGATGAAAATGATGGAGATACGTAAAGAGGAGGAGGAGAAGAGGGAAGCTCTTCAGGCAAAGCTTGACAAAGTCATCAAAATGCTGGAGGAGCAGACTGAGCAGGCGGAGAAAATGAGACGAGAAATGGAGGAAAAGATGCAAAACGAGACTGTGGAAAATGAAAAGAAAGAGAGAGAGCGAGCGCTTCAGCAGACAGAGAAGGAGCAGGCCATCAGGCAGAGGGATGAACTAAAGACAGAGCTGGATAAACTCACCCAGACAGTGGAGGAGCAGTGCAGAAAAGTGGAGGAGAGTAAAAAGCAAATGGAGGACATGCTCAGACATGAGAGAGAGGAGAATCAGAGAGAAAGGGAAACACTGATGGAAAATCTAAGCTCAGAGAAAAAGCTAACTGAGGCCCTAACGCAGGACATAAAACTCTTCAAGATGAAGCTTGAGGAACACAAAGTGAGAGAAGAAACACTCAAGAGACAGCTGAATGAGTCCCTGTGGAGGAACGGAGAAAAGTGTGGCAAAGACATCTGCACACAAAAAAAGCAGCAAGATAAGAACTGTTCAGAGATGTGCAATGTGCCCGTCAAGAAATCTGCAAAGCCCAAAGCACAAGGCACAGTGACGACTGTTGTTGGATATGCACAAGAAATGGGATTGGTGGGTCTGAACACGGCTTTAGAAACTGTGGGAACTCCATGTTGTATACAGTAACCATGTAGAATAACAAGTGTATTTATTATTTAACATTTATTATCTGTCAGGACTGATATGTTCATAATATTTGTATCTTTTTCATGCATATATGTGATCTTTGGTTTAATGACTTAACTATCACATAATTGTGTGTAACTGTAAATATGTTTTGACTTTCAGATCATCATTATTAATAGATTCCACTCTTAACTCATATTTAGCAAAAGAAAGGAACTTAATGCCCATGTGAAAGCAATTTCATTTCAACAAATGGATGTAATTCCAGTGTGTCCTAAATCAGCAAATGCACAAAAATAGTACAAATTCTCAAAAATGATGGAGTTAATCTGATTATGAACTCCCCGCCCTCTGCTCCTGACTGCTTGTCTCTGGCTCCATCATCTAATTCTGTATTCAAACAAAACCCTGATGCCATTAATAAAGATCAAACATTGCTTGAGTGCTATTTCAACGTTCCTCACTGATGCTTCGGCTGTGCCATCTGTTTGTGTCCCCGGCCAAAAGTCTGCTTTTATCCACAGCTGCGTGTTGTGTGTCTGTGTGTGCGGGTGAGTAGTGAATTTAGTGCACTGTCATGAAAGTATGTCGTCTGAACAATGCTGCCTAAAGCAGGCAGAAGAGTGACAGTGCAACTGTATTACAATATGACATGTATAACAACTGCCACACATGCCATAATAGTTTAATTTGTTCTGAAACAAAAAATCCAAAAATACAATAAAACAATACAATAAAATATAAAATCAAAGTTCCAGCAGTTTCCACAATATGTGTTGGAAATGTGATATATTCAAGCAATAGAAAACACTGCAATCCAATATGAAAACAGAATAAAATAAATATAAAAGTTCCACTGACAGACCAGGATGAGTGATGTGAATTTATGTTATGTGAACTTATGTGAATGACTGTTATGAATAGGCCGCTGTGGGCGGAGCATAGCTGGAGGCAAAACAAGCTGCTGAACCTTTTCACTATCACTGTCTGTGTGTTGTTGGCTTGTATTTTAACAATGTCTGATAAAATCAATTTGTATTGAAATGCTTACTGTGAGTCACTCTCTAGTACAGGGAGTGTTATTACATGCTTACTCAGCGATGGCCTGCTGTGGTCAGTCATCAGATGATAACTACACTAGTAATCACCTACTGAAGCTAATAATAACAACAACAATGATATGTTATCATTGTTGTTGTTGTTGTTGCAGTGTGTTACAGAACCCAAATAACCGGGTGAACTTCTGCAAATATTTCCTGAGTGCATCTGGGTGGTAATAAGTATAGATTAACCTTTTACTGTACAAGCAGAACATTAGGTGGCATTACAGTTGAACAGTTACACATGCCCAGCAGCACTTCAGCACAGGCTGAAAGAGGAGGAGCACAGTAAAGCATTGTGATGATTCATGTATCATAGCTTTATGTATCATATTATTATTATCTGGCATTGTTAAATAGCTTTAAGCTAGCTAGTAGTGAAAATGAAACAGTCCAATGAAACAAACAAAACAAACAAATGAAACACTCAAAACAGCATTTTTTTTAATTGATCAAAAAAAGACTACAAACCTTTTTTTTCCTTCCCTTTTCTCTGTTTTCTGAACTGCACACCTGACGGCTTGGGCCTTTTGAATACCTGACGTTTGACATCCGTTAGTCAGCAGATCTCTCCTTCTCACTTCACAGACACGTGCCCACTTTCAACACTCTTGTCATTTATTCCCCCCCCCCTTTTTTTAAATTAACTGTTTCTGGAAATATCTGGCTGCTCAATGCTACGGTGTGATCACCTGCTCATCTCTTCCTTTGTCTTTCTGCAGTGTACAGCCATAATATTTGTAACGTTTAGTAATATATAAAAAATATTGTTACTCTCGTTGTAATATCAAATTGTGGCTTTAAACTTGGGAAGTTGGACTTTGAAGCAGAAATCAGGTTATTGTGAGGGACTGCACAGGCAAGCAACAGGAAATGTGTGTGTTTTTTTACTTACCAAAAAGGTGAAGAAACCAATTTTCAAAGTATTCAGCTAAACTCAGATTACGTTAACGTGGCAAATGAACTCTATAAAATATACACTGACCTGACCAACTGAACAGAAAAAGAATGATGTATAATGTCTGATGAGACCACTTACAAGACACAGAGGTAACTGAAAGACAAGTAAGTCAGACCAGGCACTCCATCACTCTACGTCTTGGATAAATAGCTCTTACATAACCTGGAATTGTGTTTGGGGTGGTGGCCCCAGGTGGGATGGCATGTCAGCCATGCTGGTTAACCTTGCCCCCAGTTTTGACTAAGTCACCAACAGCGTCACCACAAAAGCACCTCCACACCATCACACCTCCTCCTCCAAGCTTCACAGTGAGAACAACATATTTAATAACCATCAGTTTACTCTACATCTAAGACACAATGGTTGGAACTGACTTTAATTTCCTAAATAATTTCCTCATTTCCTAAGGTAATGATGGACTGCCATTTCTCTTTATTTAACTGAGTGTTTCTTGCTTTGATAATATATATTATAGTTCTAGTAGCACTAATAGGGCGACTGACCCTGTAGACATCCTTCCTCTGCTGCACCTACACCTGCTGTTTCACCTTTTTACCAGGACATAATCAGTGTTCACATTGTTTTAATGCCATGCATGAAGTGGAATATTTGCAGCCCTGTTTGTTATGGAGTAAGAAATCACACTTTTTTTGTTTTGGATGCTTTGGGGTTAGCCTGTTTACAGATCCAATTAGGACTGGAAATGTGAACACTGGACTGAACAAGAAAACATTCAGTATATTTAAAAAGGTGCAATTCATCCTTTTATTTTAAAGTGAAGTAAAACGACAGGCTTGACACCCAATTCTGTTGTTATCAGTTATATATATATTTTTAATTTAAGTAACTGTCCAAAGGTACAGTGTAATCCCTAAAGCCACGCCCACTCAGTGGGAATTAGGAGAATCAGGCAAAAACATCTGAACAAAGGGATGAATACAACGGTAGCGGACATTATAGAATGAAGACTCATTGGCCCAGTCTTAATATAAAACGTGTTGAAATGTTTTTATTTTCTCAATCCGCAAACTTCTCTCAGACCAGCGCGTCAGCGGCAGGTGCATGTGGTCCCCAGTTAATCAGCTCCGCGCTGAGAGAAGCGCAGATCAGTCCGACTGGAGCAGGACGCACGGTCACGACTCTCGGTGCCTCTTTCTCCTCTTGTTTCTTTCTGTTTATTGAATATTAAATGAATAACACAACCGGCTCGGCACTGGTAGGAGCTGGCAGCCGGGAGGATTCACCGGCGCACCGAGCTTTGACGGGCTGCGTCCTGGCGCTGCTTATCATTTGGACGCTTTTAGGCAACTTCACGGTGTGCGCAGCTGTGTGTCGCTACCGACACCTGCGCGCCAAAGTAACCAACATCTTCATCGTGTCATTGGCTTTGTCGGATCTCCTAGTCGGAGTGCTGGTGATGCCATGGAAAGCCGTTGCTGAAGTGGCGGGTTTCTGGCCGTTTGGCGGGTTCTGTAAGACCTGGCTGGCCTGCGACATCATGTGCTCCACGGCCTCCATCCTCAACCTGTGTGTCATTAGTGTGGACCGATACTGGGCCATCTCCAGCCCTTTCCGCTACGAGCGGAGTATGAACAAAAAGGTGGCATCTATAATGATCGGCGTGACCTGGACGGTGTCAGTGGTCATCTCCTTCGTTCCCGTGCAGCTGAATTGGCACCGGGCGGAGATCAGTGATCGGGATCTGGAACTTCACGGTAATAGTGTTGATGGGAGCTGTGACTCCAGTCTGAGCCGCACCTACGCCATATCCTCCTCCCTCATCAGCTTCTACATTCCGGTGGCAATCATGATCGTCACATACACTCGCATCTACAGGATAGCCCAGATGCAGATCCGAATGATATCCTCCCTGGAGCGGGCGGCAGAACACGCGCAGAGCTGCCGCTCGGAGGTATCTGAACTACCTCACCTGTGCACGGGAATTAGTGCCAGCTCATACCAGACTCACATGAGTGCACATTCTGATCTACAGCACTGTAATCACTCCCACAGGGAGCTCAAAGTCTCCATCAGGAAAGAGACAAAAGTTCTCAAAACTCTCAGCATCATCATGGGTGTGTTCGTCTGCTGCTGGCTGCCATTCTTCATCCTGAACTGCGCTCTGCCCTTCTGCCCCGCACCAGGGACCCCGGGGGCTCAACCGGGTCCTTACTGCGTCGGTGAAAAAACCTTTGACATCTTCGTGTGGATCGGCTGGAGCAACTCTTCGCTGAACCCGATCATCTATGCGTTCAACGCGGATTTCAGAGACGCCTTCCTGTGCCTGTTGCGCTGCCGCGGTCATGGCTGTTGGGCCGTGGTGAGCGCAGCGGTGGAGACGGTGATGGCCAGCAACGAAGCAGTGAACCTGAAACAACAGAGCCCGCTGAGGGTGAAGGTGAGAGTCTCCTGTACCGCAAACACCAGGGGAAGTGAGGACAGTGGGAACACCACAGTGACTGTGTGTTATCAGAGAGGGACAAACTCGGAGCAGGCGACGGACACCGAGGAAAGTAACGACAAAAAAGACAGACTGACGCAAATACCGATATGATAATTAATGACGTCCATAACGGGTCTCAGGGAGCAGCACTAATATGCTGCAAAGAAGGTGGATAATGTGCGTAGTCGCCTCCAGGTGCAGGACAGGGAAGGAAAAAAATCACACTTAATTTTGCAAACTCTTAGACATTATGTGTTTTTGTGACAATAATTATTTCGGATGCTTGTAGATGGAGCTGCTATTATCAGTTCCTATGGCTTTCCAACTTAATTTCCATCCACATTAATGTTTATACCAGAAAGGCTTTGTAGGTTGAAATGTTGCGTCATTGCATCACTGGGAGTTTGCAAAATTCAGTCTGAGGACTACCTCACATTTTCCTTGGCAGGCTGAGCATGAGCAGGGCAGATGTGGGTGAATACACTGAGGCCCTGCAGCAAAAGCATGATAGGTGCGATGATGACTTGGTGTTACTGTTATTTTTCTGTAGGCTGTGTTAAATCAAGTGAAAACTAAGCTCAGTCTGAAGGGAATCGTTTCCTTCCTCCACTGTGTGGTGCTCATTCGAGTATAGCCATAAATGTAAAAACAAACCAGAGGAAGACAAACACTATACTATGTGGTAAAATCCTTTAAACCAGCTGGTGCAGGTGCTTTAATGTCTCCCTTGTCTCTCTGTGTTAGTGTTAGGTTAGAAAAAATGCTACACGGATGATAAAACACATTTAAATTCACATTTCTGAGGTAAATTGATTAATTTCAGGGAAGTTCTCAGAATAAAATTACAAGTTATGAAATCGTCTCACTCACTTCACTCTAAAGACACAAATAGATTTACCAGTGAGGCTTGGGGGTGGGGGGGTTGTAATGTGGCCATCCCCCTTCGTGGAGAGTGAGTTAGCAGAGGTCAGAGGTTTCTCTGAATCTCTAGAAATGGGATTATGTAACCACTTCACATTAGCTCCTGTCAGTTGTGTGAATGCACTGCACACTCTGTCCCTCCCCCCATGTCCTGAAAGAAACAACCATAAATAATTTGTAAAGGTTGTTCTTGTGAAAGATGCCTTGACCAGTGAGAACATAGAAGCTTTTACTATGACAAGCCTCAAAAACACAAGACGTGATTTTTGTCTATGCAGCGGCTGATGCAGGGACACTGACTGCAGAACTACAGCTGAAGACATGTGTCATATCCTGCTCTGTAATGAAGTTTTTACAAGTTAGCATCTGTTTATTTTTTTTTAATGAGACTTCCTTGTTAATGCTAAATATAAAAGGTTTGTTACAACCTTGAGCCTTAACAGAGCCAACAAGAATTACGATTCTGTTCTTACCTGTTAATTGTTCTTATGATTACTTTGATTGAAAAGAAATATTTCTTTTAAACGGGGAGAGTTAAATGGCAAGATCAGCACAACTCTTAGCTTAGCTTAGCATAAAAACTAGATGTAGATAGAAATAAGTTTCCAGTGTCACTTTAAAAGTAACAAAATCTGTTCACCACCATCTCTAAAGGTAACTAATAACATAAAATGTTACATTTATCAAGACCAAAGTGTAAATATGTTTATAATTAAACATAATATGCCAAATGACTAAATGCAAATGTTTGTTTTTTGTTTGAGACAGGACTATTTCTCAGGAAAATTTAGTTTGGACACTTGACGCATTTTGTTACCTCTGGACAGAACCAGACTGTTTGCATACATAATAATAATCATATTTCCCAAATTATCAAACTACTCCTTTAAATTACACACCATGTTGGACCTAATGGAAAGTCCCAATTTACAATTTCACAGGAAATGTATGTACCACTGCACCAGCATGTTTGCATTTTCTTCTGATTATGCAGGAGTGAGCAAAAACAGATGTCACAGTACATGTATGTAAGAACAGTCACAATACCAAAGAGTATTAATAAAACAGGTCAATAAAAATTTAAAAATGTGCCTTCTATTTACGGACAGTACTGAACGAGAGAAGTCATTACAGGCCAGAGGTTCAGAGAGAAGTGTGTGGGGTCTTTTCTCTGAGGAATGATAGAGTGATTACATCTATTAATATTGACAGACTAATGACTGTCCTTATTTCATTCCTTCTCTATTTCATTCTCATGTCACCAGAAAGGAGCTCACTACAATAATGTGTCTCCCAAGGTAGCTGTTTTCATCTGGGGACACTTTTTCTAGGCCATACCTGCCCACCTTGAAAGTGTGAGAGCTGAATGAACTTCCGAGGCTTTAGCCAAGACGCTGAAAGAAAGATCAGTGAGTTTCAAAAAGAGGTGTTCATCGACTTTGTGCTTCAAATACACATCAAATAAAAGTAAGACAACTTCTACTTCAAGGCCTTAGAAAAATTTTCCACTCAAAAAAAGGTCACATGTCCCAATGTTTGCAGCCACATCTGGACTGTCTGAGTTCATAAAGACATTTCACTTCTCATCCTGAATGCTTCATCAGTTCTGACCGACTGGCTGGAGTACTGGGCTTATGAAATCTGTGGAGTCATCACATCATGAACACCTTGTTCACTCGTGGGTTGTTGTTCCACCGGGCTTTCATGTGTGTCGTTGGGACCACCTGAGATAAGGTGTAAACACCCGCACTATAAATTATAATAACTTTATGTTACCATTACCTAGTTAGCAGGAATATCTACTTCTTACTAGCTCTTATGAATTTACAATTAGAGTGAAATTACCCACTTACTACACTTAGTAGCAACAAAAGAAGCAATTGCATTATTAGACCAGTGAGAGGCAGTAATACAACAAACTGCCTAATCTATAAAACAAGAAAACTCATATACCAGTATTAGTGGAAGCATCACAGCACAATTCATATTCGGCACTGAACCAACGCAGCACAGTTGAAAAGCCAAAAGCACTGACCTTTCTATCTCCACTAGAAGATAAACATTTTGGCCAGTGCACTAATTTCATGTTTGTTCAGTTTACTGCATGACTTTGGGCAGTAGACACTATTGCTACAGATTTGCATGGTCATCCACTAGATTTGTTGCTGAAATATTAATTTAAAAAAACTTTATGGACAAAATTATACAGGGAAAACACATTGTGGGGGCATGAACTTAGATGCTACAATATTCCCAAGTTTCATTCAGTATATTAAAACTATCCTTCAGTACACTGAGGATTTCATTCATTATATTCAGTACTGTCAAGTTATCCATTTAATTTGACATTAAATACTTTCTTAAATGTCATGCATAACATGTATATACATATATATACACTTAAATAATCAATTATATACTTTATTAATTTTGGGAACCATAGGATGATTGAACAGATATAAAAACTGTTTTCCACAGTTACAATACTATTGGAGGAGATGTATGACATCCCTGGTGTATGTATATATGCTCTATGTTTAGAAATGCTCACAGCAAATCTCAGAGCTGAACATTCTGTGTGCACGTGTGCTTGTTTTATTTATGAGTCAATGAATCTGAATGTTTCTGGCAGAAAGATGAATTAGGTCAGATAATATAAGCAAACCTGACAGGACTGAGAAAGGAAAATGAGAGGCAGTAGGGAAAAATATATATATATGTGTGTTGGACTAAAAAGTATGAATAAAAGATTTTTAGGGTCGGGGGAAATGTGGCTTCATAAAACAGTTACAGTGAAACCTAAAATAAGACGTGTCTGTTGTAATGGACATTGGTGTTTATTGCACTCAGTCCCTGAAAAATTCACTACACTGTTTAAAATTTGAATTTGACCTAGAAACTATATTTAACTAGCAAATGCCAGATTGTATATATGCTGCAACAGGACAGAGTGAGACATGACAGATGACCAGCATACCAGACGCACTTTTTCATCCTATATGCAGATCTCACTTGGTTAAGCTGACTACAATGTTATTATACCAAATAAATCAACAAATTAACTGCTTATTTGACAGGCTTCTTCAATCTGAAGAACTGGGGATAATGTTCAGTGGAAAACAGTTTTTTTCCTTCTCATTTTAGATGTTATCAAATTCACATTCAACCTCATTTTATTTTATTGGTAAGAAGTAAAGATTTTCATCAGATGGCCACATGTGGTCTGCGCAGCTGGCTGCCGCTTCTCATTCCTGCTGCTGTGTGAAGCAGTTAAATTATTAGTGCGCGACATCAGAAACCCTTCTGCCCACTCGCACAGTTTCCCTCTGACCTCTAAAAATAGACTAGAGGTAGTAAGAGAGAAAGTTATTATGGTTTGTAGCTAGAAAATTAAGCCTATAAATGAAAGGAGACAGTGAAATCTTGTGGCAGAAGTCAAATATTACATTCACTAAACTGTATTGGACGATTAAAGCTCAAAAATGATACTGAGACAGAACCTTTCCTTGGAAATAATCACATACTTGATTTGCTGCCAAAGAAACAAATACGAAATCTCCACCAAGTGTCATGAACATATTTTACTGTTGTGCTGAAGTGAAACAAGTAAAAAAAAGGGCAAACTTCAAAAAGGGCCAAAACTATAAGCTCTCTGACAATTAATAGTCAACTTTTTGACTCACAATTGCCATCAACCTCTTATGGTTGTTCCCAACTAGGTTGGCACATATCTTTTGAGGGATCTTAGCTAATTCTTCCATGGCAAGTTGTTCCAGCTCATCCAAATTGCATGTTTTTTGTGAATGTACATTAACCTCAAGCTCCTGACACACATTCTTAATAGGACTGAGATCTGGGCTCTGAGAGGCCCACTTAAGGATTTTGGTGTCCTTCAAAATGGAGGACCAACTTTCTTGCTGGAAAATTCAGCAACATCCAAAATGTAGACTGGCTGCAGATTTCTGTCCTTTATACAAAATGTCAGCATAACTTTTCTTCATGATCCCATGCACCTGAACAGGATTCCTTATGTCTGTGTGTATGTTTAACTGTGGGACTGTCACAGGTGAAGGATTTGCACACTAGACTCAAAGAGGGTCTGACAACACTGGATCGGTTTAAAGACTTTTATTAAAAACGTGTGGCTGATGCTGTGCAGGTGAGGGTACTCAGTAATCAGGGACTGGACAGGTGAGTAATTCTACGGGGAACCAGACGGTGGCAGGATTGTCACAACACACAAGAGATAAGAGTTAGTGCATGGAGTAGTGCAGGTAAGTACATTTACATTTAGTCATTTAGCAGACTATTTTAGTCCTACAAGTGTGACTGCACGTGAGGAACAGATGTTATGTGCTCAGATGATTATGAATATTGTTGCTGATGTTGACAAAGGTGAATACAGGAGATGGTATGTAAAGTAGCCTGACAAGTGGTTGGTATCGCTCTGGTTGTCAGATGGGGTCTGTCGAGGCGAGTGGCACACAAGATGGCGCGTGGTATCCAGATGGTGGTGCCCTTGTCGTTTAGCATTCATTCAATCTCACACACAATGGTCTCCTCTGTAGTAACAGAGAAACACACACAGAGGACAAAGGTATCAGACTCCACAATCCAAAATCACAGAGCTAATAAACTGTCCTGGTTTTCAGAATTAGGTAAGCAGAGTTAGAAACATATCAGGTTTTCAGGCAGACAGGTTATTTACACAGAGCAGGTTCAGGTCCAAAGACAGATCAGGAGTTGGGTCCATAAAACAGATCAGGGTCATGTCCCAAAACAGGTTTCCACTAACAGACAAATCCAAAAATAAGAACAAATAATTGTTTACCAGTGATTATTTTCACGATGGACTACGGTGTTTATAATGACTTGTGATATATTAGCATAGCACTATTAATCATTCACAAATGTTTTGTTAGCAATTAGTAAATTAATCCATTATTAACTGGTGGCTTATAAATGATTATATTATAGTAGATTTCAGACTTCATATATGTTATTTGGAAAGCTAGACAAGAGAGAACTGTCTTTAGTTCCCAGCTTGTTAACCCCTTGTTTTATCGTGTTACCACATAATCAAAAAAGTGAATATGTACATACAGTGTAGCACACTGTATGTACACCACACAATGTGTTCAGAATTTAGGCCCCTGTAAATTGTGATTACTATTGTGTGTAGATTTGGTGTCAGGTTTGTTATTTTTGTTTACTTTCTTGTTGTAGCAGGTCCTATAAAAATAGGCCTAGTTTAATAAAACAAAGCATGTTAGTCATAGCCCAGTCCTTATATTAAGGTTATCAGATGACGTGGCTGACTTCTCTGAATATTGTATTTTATAGAATTGTTGTTCAGTCACTTAAAATGTTTCTGCTAAACTGCATTTGCAAATACATTTTGTATTTTGTACGTGTGACTCTTGGATTTCATTAAGATGTATTTTATTCTGTGAATGAATCACACAGTACATACATATATTCTCAACTTTGTTGACACACAATATCACAGGCTGGATTATCTAATGTGTCAAAAATATATTTTAGCAATTCACAACGAATGGAATGTAAATGACTGCCTGCTCATGACAGTTCACACACACTCTGACCGAACATCCACCGACTCTGGACAGTTGACACAGTAGAGTGTGACACCACAATGCAAATAATGCATTACATGATTGGTATTTGTAAATTGTTTATTCATTGCATTTGAATGATGCATGAAATTCTTGATTTTTTGCCATTCCTTATCACGGAGGCGTGTGACTATCAGGTACCACCAAGAGTGATCCTGCAAAAATTCATGTCACATGCTGTAACACAGCCAAAATGATCACCAAAAAGGTAAGTGTAGTGGTTCAAGTTTATGTAAATCACATATTATACATGTGTTAGCATATGGCATATCACATAGAATATTCATTAATAATACTCATTTAATACTACATAAGTATACTAAAAAAGAGCTGTACTATGTCCTAATGTATTAAAGGTATACCACCTGCAGTATTAGTACACTGTAAGTTATAATTTGATGTATTTATGTATTACACATGCTGCACACACTGGAGGGGATGTATTTTTTAGGTGTCAGCTGAGTTTAATAGGTATTTGAACTGTGAAGTTTACAATGAGCACTGGCTGCCGTATCTGTTACCTACTGAGTATCTGTTACCTACTGTATTTACATGGTAACTAAGCCAGTTCCAAGTCCCTGCTGTGTTATTTTAAATATTTGCTTTTTCCAGATATTTAGTTACAGTTTCAATATGAAGATGGACTAAACACACGTTGCTGTTGCGACTTCTCAAAGATGCACCTGGTTCTCCTGTTTATACAGGAATTATGTGCCATATACCATTTACTCCTAGACTAATTGTTGTTTTTGTGTGTGTGTGTTTTTGTGTGTGTGTCAGTTTCAGTTATAACCGTTTGAGTTAATAGAACCAACAAAATATAATACAAATAAATGCTACTTTTTCTTGCCAGTGTATATTTATATAAAACCTGTATAATACCAAAGGTACAGTTTGTATAGTTTAGTTTCCTTTTTCTTATACAGTAGAGTATAGGATACATTGTTACTCCGCTAAAGAAACCACAAATTTACAGCTCACTTCTTTCTCAGCCACTGACACTTCATTTTCTTCATTTTCAGGAAGACACTGAACTGGAGACAGATATTTAACTACAAATCAACTTAGCGATGAACCAGTATGATGTGTGGCAGGTGTGCATTAGATGAAACATGGGATCTTAAACATTTTCTTTATGTTTGTTTTTAGAAATGTTACACCATACATTTTTACTTTTGGTGGTTTTGGTGTCAGTGGATCGTGCAACTGTTGCAGCTGCTCCTACTTCTGAATTAGGTAATACAAAAAAAATGACTGTCTATTTGTAATAGGTATAGCTGTACATACACATTCATATTATGCTCTAAAATAAATCTTCCCATGTAATTAGTTTAATTTCAGTTAACTTTTTTATTATAATAAATGAATTCAACCACAGAAACTAGAGAAGATGGAACAACACACAACAGCGCCAGTACAAACTTGGAACATTTGGAAAAACAGTGGAGTTTGACTATGTAAATAAGGTTGTACATGCATGCAACTAAACAACCGGCGAGGCTACAGGTTACTCCACGTTTTATTTACTTTTTGGGAGAAACCCTTGGTTGCCATTTGACTTAATATTAGGGATAAATGCAGATGCAAATGAAAGAAACGTACAACATTACATCCAAAACCATCAAAAAGACTACTAAAAATATACTACGATCAAATGAGACAAAGTTCAGTACTCTCTCTGGTTGACAGTGTTCTTGTTCTTGTGAGGACGATGTCAGAGTGTGGGGGAACCAGGAAAATTACGCTCATGTTGGGAGGATGAAATACACATTGTGGCCCCTTAAAAGGAGCAAAATAGCCCAGTCTATGAGGTACAGCCGGGAATGAGTCTCAGAAAGAGGTAGAATCCTTCATCGTAAAATGTTGCTACAATGTAATGCTTTGCCTTTGGAGAAACCCACTCAAAGCATGGCAGGACAACAAAAGAAGCACAGTCAGCAGAGAAAAAAGGAGAGACATCAGGAAACTAGGACAGATGAGACATCTGAGGAAATTTTGCTCGTAGAGTTAGACACCATTATCATCCCCAATAATTACTACTTAGAAGTTAATAAATAAAGAGTGTTGCACATAATCATGTATAATAGGGGGCATAACAACATATACAAAACATTTTATACATTTTCCGATCATGAGCAAATCCTTGTGAAGACAGATTTTACAATTATCATTTATCATGCAAACGTTGATAAAGGTTTTAGTTGGAAAACGTACGTACTTATGTATGACTATTACATGTTGCACACACAGGAGGGGATGTATTTTTCAGGTGTCAGCTGAGTTTAATAGGTGTTTGAAATGAAAAGTTTACAATGAGCACAAGCTGCCGTATCTGTTACCTACTGAGTATCTGTTACCTACTGTATTAACATTATTAACGTTATTTTAAATATTTGCTTTTTCCAGATGTTTAGTTAGTGGGTCAATATGGTAAGTGATTATGTTTCTAGTGTTTTAGATAGTGTGGCATTGTGCCATGGACTCTCTCTTAATAAGCAAACTCTTGCGTGGCCTCCTCATTCTGCCGAGCAAAGCTGCACTGAACAGAAGCTCTCTGTCGCCGGTCTCATCCTTTCTCCTTTATACACAGGTTTGGACATTGCAAACACACAAAATGCAAGATTATGTTAGTGACATGTAAATTAATATGCAAAAAACATGTTACAGAGGTAAATGTGTGTGTGTAATGTGTACAAAAGTGCAAATTAAAAGTTGCCATTGTGGCAGGTGGAGGCAGAGATGCCATTTGCTAAAGTCTGGTCAGTTGCTCCAGTACATTTGGTTTTAACTTGATTGTAACTTTTCTTGTTATAAAATTGCATTTAAAATTGTTTGTTATGTCACAGAAGTGTTGTACTGTACCAAATATAAAGAAAATGGTGTAGGTCTGTAGCTTAGATATCTCGTGTGGATTCTACTCAGTGGAGGGCAAGTTTCTTTTCCCAAATGTGGGTGGATAATGCATTCTGTGTATTCAAATCAAATAGTTTTGTACATTTTCGTCTGGAGGAAAGCCTTTATCGCTACATGTAGATATTGATTACATAGATTAGCTCGTGATCTAATGCAGTGAAGCTGTGGATTTTTTTTGGATGTAATATTCATTGAGGTAAAATATCTGACTCGTTTTCCACCAGGTTCCACCATTAGATAAAACATCTTAAACATCTTCTTTATGTTTGTTTTCTAGAGATGTTACACCATACATTTTTGCATTTGGTGGTTTTGGTGTCAGTGGATCGTGCAACTTTTGCAGCTGCTCCTTCTTCTAAATTAGGTAATATAAAAACAGTATTGTCTATTTGTAATAGGTGTAGCTGTACATACACATTCATAATATGCTTATAAAATGAATCGTCTCACATCATTTCTTTAATTTCAATTAAATTGTTTTTATTCTTAATAAATGAATTCAACCACAGAAATTAGAGAAGATGGGAAAACACACAACAGTGCCAGGACAAACTTGGAACATTTGGAGAAACTGAGGAACAGATCCAAATATGTTGCGAGGAGCTGTAAAGAGATCAAAGACAGATATCAGGAACAGGAAGGTAAATGTGTTTAATTTGACAATAAATTAATATTTAACAAATACTATCAATTTAAGTAGTTACATATGAGAATATATATAATCTATTTTCAGATGGGCTGTATTTCCTGACCACTGCTAATGGCATGGTCTATCAAACCTTTTGTGACATGACCACTGCGGGTGGAGGCTGGACGCTGGTGGCGAGCGTCCATGAGAACAATATGTATGGAAAGTGCACAGTGGGCGATCGCTGGTCCAGTCAGCAGGGCAACAGTGCTGAAAATCCAGATGGAGATGGGAACTGGTCCAACAGAAACACCTTTGGAACAGCAGAGGGTGCTACCTCAGATGATTTTAAGGTACAGAAACAATTGACTATTCAAGCAAAAGTATTCTCTCCTTTGCAGCAGTACTTTGATGTTGATCAGAAAATCTAGAAATGCTACACTCATACTACTGAAAAGTGTAAATTTATGAATAAAATTTCAATATTTACGGCAAATTATTAAAACTGAACAAATAAATTTGCAAAGATTTCAAGGAAAATTACTTTACATTGTCATTATGGGTTATTGTTTGTAGAACTTTTAGGAAAATAATGAATTGAATCCATTTTGAAATACGGCTGTAACATAACACAATGTGGAAAAAGTGGAGCACTGTGAATTGAAATACCTTTTTTTGTTAAAGCTGCAACTAAAATTGCCCAACAAAGTTATTTGTAGTTCCAGTATGTTGTATAACATACGTAGTATGTATGTGTAGTACAGAATCCAATAGGTCATAGGATTTGCAGTTTCAGTACTGACTGCAAGTTAAATAAAGGTAAAAGACTGGCTCACTGAGGCAAATGGGTGAAATAAACCACAATCACAGTTGTAACAAAGGTGTGTGCATTTTGACAGAATCCAGGCTACTATGATATAGTAGCAGAAGACATGTCTGTGTGGCACGTCCCCAACAAAGTCCCACTGGAGAAATGGAACCTGGCAGCCATCCTCCGCTACCACACTGACAGCCACTTTCTCACACTGCAAGGGGGGAACCTATTTCAGCTCTTCAAGGTACATCATCTAAATAGTCATGTTAGATTACTACTTGGAAAAAACATATATAATATTTAAAAGCAGGACTAAATATGACTCAGTTTGTCTATGAATATATTTTGATGATTGATCAGACCAAGACCAGAAAAGTCTTATCTGGTGCTGACCATTACAGATATTTCTAATGTCCAATTTAGCTTTCATAAGCAGTATACTGTATAAACATTTTAAATATGGTATATAATTATAGGCTGTTGTAAGTCAACACCGAACATTCAGTTAATGGACTTATTGTGAACTAAAAGTCTCCTACGAATTACGTTCCTGTACAACTGCTATTGTGACTTAGTTTTGTAACAAATGTAATCATTATGTTGTCATGCAACGTATTTTGTTAACGAATTAATGGTCACATTTACTAAGTAAAACTGAGTCGCAAGGAGGAGGCTGAGATGGATGGCGTAAGTATAATGTACAGGACTGAGAAGCTGCAGACGCGAGATCCGGTTGACGTCACATATTTGGATGTTGAAGTGCAAGATTGGATATTTTTGCAGAAAAAAACAGGATGTTGTAGATTATATATTTTGACAAAATATATTGCTTGTGGAAATTTATGTTATATTAAGAATCTATGCATTTCTCAACTTTATTGACAGAAAACACAACTGTGTAGGTATGTGCAAATATGAATATGGAATTCAATTTAATTCCTTTACATTTTCATGGCACCACACAACTATAACAACCTCAAGGCACTTTACATACATAATTATATGGAAAACCAACAAATCCCTCCTTGAGCAAGTACTAGGCAACAGTGGAGAAGAAAAACTCCCCCCTCAACAGAAGAAGTCTCTAACAAAACCAGACTTGGGGTGGGCAACCATCTGGCTTGACCGGTTAGGGTGAATGGAGAGAAAACAGCGAGCAGCAGAACAAACACTGGGTAGGTCCAGAAATTGCACACAGGAAACATACATCTCCATGGCCTCTGTTGAGAGGAAGAAGCACAACCAGGAGAAGAAGAACCAAGAATTAATGACATGCAATGCGGGGATATAAATGGATAGAGACGGGAGAGGAGGGGAGCTCAGTGGATAATAGGAGGTTTCTTCAGCAGTCTAACCACATTGATTGCTGTTACATGTTGCTTCATTTGAACAACATGTTTAAGTGATCAGACATGATGCTACACTGGAGAGGGAAGACTCACAGAGCACTGCTACGAAGTGCAAGAGATTGGTGTGTTACTATATTGTACTTGATGAGCATCAACTGTGCTTGTGTTCAAATCATGTATTAAATGTGCAAAACTAGTAAAAGCACATCATGGTAATGTTTTGAATGCAGTGAATATCCTGTGTGTGTGTGATCCCTCACTGAAAGTAAATATACTTTAATTTTATTAAGTATACTTAAGTATACTTCAAGTATAGTAAATATACGTATGTCTATATACTTCTAGTATACTTGCAAGTGTACTATTCTAATACTTCTTGGGATTAAATTGGCCCACATTTTAGTTCATATAAGTACACATTAAGTATAGTATAAATAGACTTTTATATATACTGTTGGTTTACTAGCGATGTACTAACAGTATTATTTTGAGATGATCAAAATATTTGCTTAAAAGTATACTTTATCCTCCTTCTGTGTTGATGAATACGCACTTCTTAATTATTGTTTCCATGCACTATGATCTCCTACCATATTGATAAACTACAGCACAGCTGTATCAAACATAAAACCTGTGTAATTGTGGAAGTAATACTTTTAAGTGTAAAGTTACAGAGAGGCAGCTCTTACTGACTGCTCTCCCATCTTCTTGACTGTTATAAGGTTATGACCCAACAATTAATTACCAACTATATTCAGTCTCTTTAAAAGGAAAAACACCATGTCACACAACCATTTGTGACAAAATATTAATTTATAACCTTAATAGTTGTTTGTTTATAAAGTTAAACTACTGAAATGCATGCTGGGAATTTATATATACTTGACAGTATACTTAAATACAATCAGCCTGCACACTGTTGGGCTGTGAGCACAGGCTCCACTTGTGGACGCTGGGCCCTCATACCACTCTCATGGAGTCTGTTTGTGACAGTTTGAGCAGAAACATGCACATTTTAGTGGCCTGCTGGAGGTCATTTTGTAGGGCTCTGGCAGTGCTCCTCCTGTTCCTCCTTGCACAAAGGAGTAGATAGCGGTCCTGCTGCTGGGTTGTTGTCCTCCTCCAGCCCCCTCCATGTCTCCTGGTATCTCCTCCATGCTCT
>OMLM01009389.1:0-19385 GCA_900302695.1 Helostoma temminkii
ATCTTTAAGAAGAGAAACTAAACCCAAGGAATATATTTTACAAACAAAGCAATAACATTTATAGATGAAATGCATGCTTTTGAAACAAAGGTGAAAGTAAAGCAACAGATGTGCGAAAAAGGCAAAGAAGAGAGTGAAAGGAAACACTGTGCAAAAGCTCGCCCCTCTTTGTGCGTCATCCTTTCCAGTGACGCCCAGGTTTCTGCATTTCCACACCCTGGGATTCACTGAGCAGCAGACTCCACCTGCTTTTTCTCTTTTCTCTCATCTTCCTCCATCTCAATCCTGGTCATGGTGAACTTTCAGTCATTTGTGTCATCTCCCAGACGGATCGGGACTTATGGGAATGCTATGGGAATAAGAAAGACAGTCAAACTCTTGACACTAATTTACTGTAGGTGTCAGAATGCACCGTCTTCATATAGAGTCGTAATATATCAATAACTATAAATTTTAAATACTGCCAGTAATTATGATAATTGATTTAGCATTTAGTTTAGTATATTGCCTACTGTATATAATATACATACAGTATTTTTGGACCATATGATTATAGTTCAAATCTGTGAAAGATGAGAGGATATTGGAAAGAGTCTAACCTGAAGATGAAGTTCCAGGTTGCAGCCAGGTGGATGAAGCTAACAGTTCTGCACACAGAGTTGCACAAACAGCAAACGTCAGCAACAACGCAATAAGAAATACAGCACCACAGTGCAGTAAAGCAACAATTGTACTGTTACATTTCAATGCCAGGGTGCACTGGGCATTAAGAGAGAAAAACATGCAGAGCAAAAAGGAAGGTTTATATATAGCTGATATTGGAATTTCTGGGTGAAGCTGACTCACCGATGAGGACTGATGATTGTGTGGTCGTTCCAGTTTGATACGGACATCTGTTCCCTTTCCTCGTTCAGGTTTACCAGGCCCTGAATGATGCATTAAACTGTTCATATACAGTATGTCCATCACAGATTTTATTTGAAATAGGTTAAAGTGTATCCTTACATATCAATATATTTGAGTTTAACTTTCATATTCACTCATATTTAATCTTTTTACCTACTCATGGGTTAAGATGAAAGATAATGTATTGTAGGTAGAACAACAAGATACAGCTAAAATAATATTTCAGTTCATTTTGTCATTTAATGTTGCACCAAACTTTACATCATTGCCACCTGTCTTAATCTTTTAAATCCTAATGCCTTCTTTTAAAACCTTGCTATGATCCCATGAACCCAGCATTAATGCCAACTTACTGAAGCTGCTTCTACAAATATTCTGCAGCCCTCACCTGGGGAACTACCATAACTGATGTTACTAGTGCTACTGATGCTGTCCTCCATCCAGGTTCCATAGGTGAAGGAGTCTCGCTTGTGTGGTGTCCCAGCAGAAGACAGGCTCTCCTAGAGAGTGTACAGTGGAGAGACAAAGGAAAACACACATGCCTTATAGATTAAAAGACAAACAAATAACCTAAAGACAAATTATCGTATTGTCTCACAGGGACATATGAATTATACCACTCACAAGGCCTGTGTCATAGTCTTCTGTTGCTTCAGTCTCGTTCTCTTCCACCACACTGGCAAAGCTGCTAGCGTTGGAGGAGGAGCGGGAGAGGTCGTGACCCTCAGGGATGGATGGGGCCCTGCCACCAAGATAAGAACTACAACCTGGATTAACCACTCTCCAGTACAGCCAAGGCTGATTTTATCTTATGTATAAAACACAGTCATTTAACATGCTGCAGACAAGGATAGCCCAGCAGTCACATAAACAATGACTGATGTGTCCATGTGCTACTGCTGCAATATGCCTGTTATACATACCTGTTCTTTGTGGTTGTGAGAACCTCAGGAGAACTCTGATTGGACGAATTGTCAGATTTAGGGTCTTGAGAGACGTGACCACTGTCAGGGGTCTTCTGTGTATTTGGGGAGTTCTCCCTACTGTTACATGAGAAATATAAATATGTAAATAAAGTAATTAGGATGTAACATAGAGAAATACGATATATTCATATATATATAGACAAGTAAAAAGCTATTAAATAGACTTGAGTTACACTGTAAGACTTTAGATATGTAAAATATCAGAGGCAGAAAATACAAATGGTGCATTGGTCCACACATAA
Organism: Helostoma temminkii; assembly: GCA_900302695.1. Lineage (NCBI taxonomy): Eukaryota > Metazoa > Chordata > Actinopteri > Anabantiformes > Helostomatidae > Helostoma > Helostoma temminkii. The sequence goes on from OMLM01009389.1 coordinate 2,135, forward strand.
TGAAATGGCATTGTCTTCTCTTACCTCCTCTCCTGAACTTCTTGAATGTTTTCAATACCGATGGCACTACTTCGTCTGGAGCTGAAAGGACCAGACTTTTTCCTGGTTGGGCTTTTTCCTGGGATGATCAAAGACTGGCAGATGGAGAAAGTAGTATTGTCAGATATAAAATACTTCTAACTCTACTTTGAATATCTTTGAGAAATATAAATATTACTTATTTTGATTTTTGATTAATATTTGTTTTTGTTGTCTTCATATGGAAAAATATTTTTTCCTTTTCAGTATGTTGAAAAGAATGTTAAAATATACACTAAGTGGATTAATGTCAATGTCACTTTTTCAGAGCAGAGCACACTAAGGCGGGAGATGAAAGATGGATTTATAGGCTCCAGGGTCTACCACTAAAAATTCTTTCTCAGCGAATGCTTTGTTCATTCAGTCTCCCTTTTAAAGCTCTGCAAAAAAAGAACTTATAATAAAAGAATTCTATTCAATGTGGCTTCAAAGAGCATTATTTTTTAAGCAGGTTGTGGGGTCATTAATATTTATCATATTTAATCAAATAGGGGATTAGGCTTACTGGAATTAAAATACACAGAAAAGACTATAGAGGGTAAATACAAATTGCAGTAACAGGGTCAGACAGGTGTGAAAAAGGGAAAATCAACAATTTAACATAGAAGGGTGGTGCCTTGAAGTATGACTTCTACTGTCTACCCATTTTGCAGAGCTTAACTCTTTACAATTTGATTTGTTCTTATGAAGAGTAAAATCATAAATGTGCAAAATCCCAAAGACTGGAATTATCTAATGAATACATTTTACATCTACTTTGTTTAATCACTGATCTTTTGTCACATTTAACTGTGACTGTATCACACAATGCATATTATGTTAAAAGCATATTGGGGTGCTCATTTGAGAATATATATATAGAGAGAGAGAGAGAGAGAGGGAGAGAGAGAGAAACATGTTTGGTCATGATGCAGTGGAGCCATGCAGGCAAATAAAAGGGGGAGAAGTGAGTAGTTAGATAAAAGTTAGAATTAGACATCAACCTCTTCTACTGTTCCTATCCCTATGGCACTGCCTCGACGTCCATATTTACTGGGGCTTTTGCCTGGGACAAGCAATGACTGAGCCACACAGGAAAAGGAGACACAGAGAGACAGAGAGAAAGACAGACAGGGAGATACAGAGAGAGAGTGAGAAAGAGAGAAAGGTAGAGAGAGTGATGATGACAGACGACAACAGAAGAGAGGGGGTAAAGAGGGGAAGAGAAAACATGAGACATACACAAATATATATGAGACTTCATGCAGTAAGTCATGTTGTTCAAACAAAATACAAAGCATGTGTTAACTGGAGATTAGAGAGACATTTAGGTTCCATGGGTGCAAAACAGGCAGCTGAATGGGAGAGAGATATGATGAGCCACTTTTGTGAGCCATGTGCCTGTGAGAGAGAGGATGAAGAAGAGATAAACACAGCAGAGGAAGACATACAGCATGTTATACATCAGGATTCACATAAAAACTGGCAAAAAAGCTTCAAATTATATTAATTAAATTCATTAATACAACCCAGTATGTACTGAGGTACTGAGGTCAGAATCGTGTTTTTTCTGTTTACAGAAAAAATGTAACTGAACACTAATGTTTTCATTTCCATACAAATCAAGGGATGTCTATAAAATGAATATCTTAACCACACCCCCTCAAAATTTGCAGGTGTTGTTGTGGATGTAATAATAATCAGGAGATACTGTAAACTCAACACATGCAAAAAAAGATGTCATTTGGAGACAATCATATATATTCATTTGTCGATATTTTCAATAAAAAGCATCAGTGATCGCCAAAACAGTCCAAGTCTAAACTACATGCTCACACACACACACACACACACACACACACACACACAGAAACACACACATTCATTAAAATTCAAGTGAGCACACAAAATACAGATGCATGGGGGATTTAAATAATAAGAACACAAATATAAACTGTACGTTTTTGAGGCAGCTTTAACCCAAGAGAGATATCCATCCTGTGTCCTATCAAATCTACGAGTGATCAGCAACTCCATCTTGTGGTGGCAGACAATGTGCAACCGTTGCAACGTGAGAGCCAAGTTTAAGGCCCGGGAGTCAATGCTTCACTCTACTCTTCTCTGTGAGACATTAGTGCAGCAGGCAAGTGAGGGAAGAGGGGGCATGAACTTTAGTAGAATTGCTGGAGGAGCGAGGCTGAACTCTCTCAAGACCAGGAGGAGTGGCACTGTACTTACTATCCCTGGAAATTTGGGGCTCTCTGCAGGGTTGTGGTTAAAGCTGCCACTCAGGCTAGTGGAGACTGTGTGCTGCTTCTTCAAAGTAAGACCCACGGCATCCATAGACAGGCTCCTGCTGCGGATCACTCGCTACAGAGAGAGACGAGGAGGAGGACATACATTCAGATGACGCTGACCCCTGTGACCTCTCAGCATCGCTGTACAGCGTTACAGGCCGAGAGGACCCTTGGGGCTGTCCCTGAACACTGACCACTACAGGGAGAGAGCGCTGGCCTGATGCTAATCCTGACAGACAAGGAAGCAACAGAGAACACTGCTAAGCTTTAGTGGCCAGAGGGGTGTTCAGATGAGTCATTATGTTTAGATAGGAGGTAAGTGAAGAGAAGGGGAAGTAGAAGAGCCAAGTGGCTCACAGATGACCACACAGTTTATAGGCAGGAGAAGTTTAAAGACCAGAGCACCTTTTTGCAGGCATGGAACAGAGTGGAGAGACAAAAGCATCTGATGGTAAAAGAAATCTATCTAGACCCCTTTAACATGAACATATGAAACACATAAAAAGCACGTGAGAGCATTACATAAATAAGTGATTAGTGACTGAAACTGGGGCATGCAGGGGGCACAGCAACACAAAACAGCTAGGAAGCATTAGGAAGAGAAACTGGGAAGCCAAGGCTGGTGTGCTCCAGGAGAACAGAGCAGCAGAGCTTGTCTTCAGTCAGAAGAGCTTAACCATAGACAAGAGCAATCCTGAAAGACTGTCAGAGAAAAGACACTCTTTTTCAGAAGAAGCATCTAACAGTTGGTGCAAACATTAATCACATGTTAGTATAGTGTTTGGGTGCAGTTACACTGATCTTTATCTGACAGGAATAAGTTAACATTTTGGAAAATATCAAGTTACAACCAGTAGGTGGTTCACGTGGATTATCATAAAGACTGGATACAGAAGGAAACTGCTAAACTAGACCTGTCCTAGCAAAATCTGCCAACCAACACTTCTAATGTTCATTAACTGACAGAGTAAAGCTTGTTTATATATTTGTTTGTGTAATTGCCCTGAAAGGCTGGCTGTTTCTTTATGCTAAGCTAAGCTTTTTAAAATATCTAACCACCCCTTTAATGCAGAGAACTGTATGTATTGTAAATATTCAAGTTTTTTCCAATGAAACATAAAGTTATAATCAAGCTATCAGTTTGAAGGCCAGCCAGACCAGTTACCTTGAAGGATTCAAAGAAGCCCCCTCCTCCTGCACTTCCATTTTCCAGTCTGTCCTCCTCTCCTCCAATGCCCATCATGGCCTGGCTGTTCACATGGAGCTCCTCATACAGAGTCTCTAACAAAGCCGATCGGGTTCGTTCCTTACACACATATTATACAAAGAGGAACATAAAACAAAAGGATGCAAAGATGAATTTGGCCATAATGTAAAATGAGAGGAAAAATGTTCTATCACTCACCTCTAATTTGGCAAATTTATCAGCTTTGTAGCAGGCATACTCTGCATTGATCAGTTTAGTAAACAGAAAATCGTGGAAATCAGAACCCTGGGAAAAGAGGAGCACAGAGACAGGATATTGTTTAGAAACTAAAAGATGATCAATAGAAAGAAACTGCATTGGTTGTAAGTAATGCAGGTAATTCAGGTCTATAAGTTGTTCTTTTTCTTACTTTTTTAAAGACAGCAGGGTTTGGAAGGGCCGGGCCAAAGAAAGGTACATCATCCCGTGCTGTCACTGACACCTAAGAATAAAAAGTGAGATGAAGTTTAATTTAAATTTATCACAGGAAGCAAGAAAACGGAGAGGAAGAGAGGAAGCAGGTCACCTTGTAAAGAACATTATCAGAACAGGGGTTCATCACTTGGACCACAATGTAGGCGTGAAGAAAGTTGGAGGCAATCATGTCTGGTACAAAGGGAGTGTTTTCCTCTTGGAATACAATGGCCACAATATCATTTCCTATGTGCCTCTTTCTCTGCAACTGCAACAAAAAAGCAATCCACCTTAGAAATGTTTTCAACTGAACGATTGTATAATATATCAGATTGAAAGAATGACATGCCAACACCTGGATGGTTGGTATGTTATGTGGTTAAATTTATGTCCGTTTAAATTCTGTACATACAGATTAAATTCTAAGGGAAGAAAGATAAAGCTTATTATACTGACTAACTCACCCAAGCTAATTAGAATGTAAAAAGAATACAGTGCTCCTGTAACACCAATGACAACAAAATGCTATCAAAAAATGGCATCCTACTGACAACAGAACATAAATCATGTGAAAGTATATTAGTTTGTGTAATGAAAAAGATAAACTTAAAATTGGTTTTCATATCACATAAATAACCCTGATGTGTAAATCATATAAAGTAGGAATTATAGTTAACTATTAATGGTTGATTATTCTTTTTCCATCTCTGTCACATCGAAACATGAATTTGTGAAATCCCACCAGGGAGTGCTGTTTCCTCTGGAAGCCTGAGCAAACAATGATTGGCTCATAAGAACAAGTGTTTAAAAGCCGCTAGTGCTTGGCAGGGTGTACATATAGTTATTGCCTCATCTGTGTTGGTTTTAACACCAATGGCGAAGGGTGTGCGCTTAATTAATCAGTGTTTGTGTAAATATGTAAGACAGAAGATAATTAGGAGAAGAGGAGGCTGTCTGAGTGACACAGTGCAGCATCTCAGCTTCAATCACTTTGAGGGAGGACTGCTGCTCACACATGCAGACACAAAGGCATACATTAAAAATCACTGATGTTTGCTACTGATGTTATTTTATTTGTATATTTTTGCAAATATATGCTGTGGTTGTTTTGCACACCCGAGAGGTGCATGCAAAATATAGCACTACGATAACCAGAGGGAACCTTTCTGACTGCTTGCTGTGAGTCATGAAAGCTGTGTTGGCCTGGTGTTGTATTACAGTACCTGCTGGGTGTCCCCCTCTGTGTAAGGCAGCTTTGTGGACACATGGAACATGACCTCTTTGTTGCGGTAGTTGCAGTAGACAGATTCTGTGCCGGTTTGCCCATGAGTCACGTCTAACCCTCCACGGAAACTTCAAGAACACAGAGCCATGTCTTACTAATACATTCACCATAATCACTGCAGTGGCATGATGACCACTTCTGCAGCTACCTTGATACCATGTAAATTACACCTCGTATCATGTCATAAAAAAGTGTACATTTACTGACGTCAAACCGCTCCTTACCCTTTAAAGTTATGCAACTCAATTTTCTCTCCAAGAAACTCCAGGAATTCTACAAAGGCAGGGCTCTCTTCACTGTTGCCAAACAGCTCTTCCTCTGATGTCTGTATCCAGTAAAAATATCATGCACATCATGATTTTGAGGATGACTGAAAATGATATCTACAGCCACAAGCACAGGTCTTTGAGGATGGTTAGTATATATGTATGCTAGAGTGTGTATTATACATAACAATGAGTCCAAAATGCCACTGATGTCTGTGCTACAAATGAAGAAGCATTAGGTCAATGACTGAGAAGCAAAATGAAGAATAATCACAGATGATGATTTGCATGCTATAGTGCAGCAATATCAACATTAATACTTTATTGAAGGTGTGTTTTAACTGTGACAGATTATTAGAATCAAGTAAAAGCAGGAAAGTGAAGTGTACCCAGTGTGTGCTTGGCACACTTATTCAACCTAGCCGCACTGCATTTAAGATGACAGAGGTGGCTTCAATCAATTACAGCGGTGGGTGAAACAGATGGTTTAGAGACAGGCTTGTGCACTAATGATTGGCTGTAATTTCGAGTTGATTATCTATTGTCAGTAAAGAGAGTGGTGATGTGAACACAAAAGCCTGTTTCAACACAAACATAGGAACAACACAGAAGCAGAAGCTTTGGTTGTTCATTGAGTATTTGTGGTTTGTTTCCTGTATTAAATATGAAAAATGGGCACAGCAGTGGAACAGTTGATAGAGTGGTTGCACATCAACGCTAGGGTCTGTGCCAAATAAATGTGCGGACAATTATCTGCTGTGGTGACTCCATGGGATAAGCCAAAAGAAGAGGCAGTCTCCTGTATGATATGTAGCTACTGTACTTAATCACTATGACTCTCTCCTCCTAGATCAACTCATGATTAGCACAGTAGAGCTGTGACTGCCTCAGAAAATGAGGTGAAGTGGTTAAGACAACCACACTGACTTAAAGCCATAATTAAGACTGAAAGGGGGGCTGAGAATATTGAGCTTCCTTAAGGAAATCAGAAATTATGATGCATAAAACATGATCATTGTCCCTGGACAGAATGCAGTAAAAATAAAGGAAGCCTACTCTTCTACAGAACCAGCTCTAACCTACCCAAACACACCAGGTCTTACAGCTCACCTGTCCAAATTTTTGATAGATGACCCCAAACTTGAAATTGTTGTTTATCACATGTTCATCAAAGGTGACAATAAGTCTTGAAGCCTGTAAATAACAAATCAATGAATGCAAAAAAGAATGATTCCATGTGAACACCAAAACAGATTACTCTTATAACATACAGTATCTTGCTAATATGTTTCCAGTGGTGTAAAAACCTACATATTTATGACATTTTTTTTTTTTTTTTGGGAATGTCACCCGATAGTTTTAAAACAGATTTTTTTAAAAATTGGGACCCTCTTCTTTGACAGATGTTTGAGGTTAAAAAGGGCCTATGTAGCAGGTGCAATTAAAGTAACCAAAGCTGATCTTACTTTTGGATAAAGAACTGGAAAAAAACGGTCCACGTTGACCTCTTCACAGACAAGCTTGGATTAAAACAAGAGAGAAAAAAAGTAAGACTTTGCTTAGACATAGGCAAAACAGACAAATCTTTGCATAATTAAAATATCTCTTCCCACCTTGGACATTTGGACCACATTGGGGAACTCAGTCAGACAGGAAATGGGGATAACATCATGGTAGGTTTTCAGCTTGGTCCTGGTCAAGTTATAAAACAATCAGTGTGGTCTGAAAGCCATATAATAGGATGCAACATTGTTCTGAACCAATCAGATGGGAATGAAATGATTTGTTATGGACCATCATCAAACCTCCCCACCCTCATCTTTCTTTACTTTGTCCCTCCATCTCCGCCCACTCACTGGCCTAAATAGTCCATCTGTTACTCTGCTGTGGAAATGTTGACAGTCTCTCTGGCTTTATGACTCTTTTGATAAGGCCTGTGCTGGAAGGATGTGTTTGCCTTGTCAATACTGGACATTTCATGAACATAAAAGTGAATCTTCTGCATCTATTTCTTAAGTATTACAGACATTTTTTAAATCCTGGTCATTATTTACTCCATCTGCTGATGTGCACTATTCAGATTAAAGGATTTGATTTTTAAAAAAAATTAAATTAGACAATGAACTGCACCATGAGTGCATTATATTGTTACCTGAGCATTAGCCGAAGATGTTCCTGGTCACCAATCACGTCGTACTTTATAGAGAACACCAGGTGCCCAAGGGCGCTGTCCACTGAATAATAATTAAAGTGTTCCTGAGGATACAGGACAAGGATACAGATATTAGTAAACAGACACACATGTATGACATTTTTCTGTGCTGCAGTCGTGACTTGTATAATTCCAATATGAGGATCTTTGCTCTGCCGCTTCTGCATCAGACAGATCAAATTTGTTCACATTATGTGCGTGTGTGAGAACAGGTGGCAAAGCCTAATGCATCTTCATTAGCTTTAGTATATAAGATGCAGAACTGTAAGGCTGGCCACTGTTGGTGGTTTACCCTGCTGGGGTTTTATTGCTTAGTCATTTCATTACAATAATGAGAGAGAAAAAAGAAAGTGATTGTGAAATATTCTTTGAGGGTAATGAGATTCATTTGGGAAGCAAAGAACATGATATAATTAGGACATTCATGAGTATTACTTAATATCACTTTGAAAGCACTATTAAAAATCAGATCTCACTGTATTACTGCTAATAACCGATCGTTAGATTTAATTGCTTAACTGCAACCATGAAATATGCACACGGGAGAGGCAAGGAACTATGTTAAAAATCAAATTAGAAGCAATGGGTAATGATAAAGATGTACAAGCTGGCTACAATGAGAAAACACAAGCAAGAAATGCACTGAATGGAACAGCAAAGTTATTTAAAGCATGGGTTATGACAAATAAATAACATATAGCTTCAAATCTGGAAGATCTGGAAAATTCAAACCACAGAGAAAAAATTACATCTTGTTTAAATAAGAAGCTTGTTGTGCTTTCTTTGACTTTTTATCCACTGTAATAAATATTGTTTTATCAGTTTGTCCTTTTTTCCCTTTTTGAAGGTGACAGTAAAAATGTAAACATGATCTGTCTCTGTGATACACAAGTGGCCAACCTTTCCCAGGAAATGTTTCCGATAGAGAGTGGCTGTTGTGTTACATTCCAGCTTGGTGCGTGTGGTTGGGGAGAGAGGCTGCAGCTGCTCTGTGTCACTCAGCTCATGGTTGGTCCCCTCAATCCAGTAGCCCCCAAACTGTGGCAGGAGGATGAGAGGAAATGGGCTTTTTCTGCCCAACACCTGTCAGAAAATGCAAAATAATAACAACACTGAGGGAATATCCAGTTGAATAATTTCTCAAGAGCGGCAGAAAATAAGTTGCAGAATCAATATCATCCTACCTCATGGACACTTGGGTATGGAATGTAGTCCTCCTCAGTCTGAAAAACAGTCAATATAAGAGCTTTGTTTTCTCATCAAATAATAAAAATAACAACACTGTGTCCAACTGTGTAATCCCAAAGGATATGATTTCAGAGTAATTGCATAACTGTTACGCAATTAATAGGAGTTACATCAGTTATCAATGTTTCCCAACGCGCTGATATTATTTAGCACAGTGATCATTTTAAATGCTGTATTGCTAGTATTATCATTTTAACATTCAATCGTGTCAGCCTGTAGCGCATAACATCAGTGGATATATGACTTTGACCCATAAATAATCTTTAAGGTTAGACTGCAGGGCAAGATGTAGGGGAGCAGTCACAAGACAATGACTGCATGGTGTGAATAACGCTGGGTAGAGAGCTATACCTTAAGTGGGGGAGGAAAGGTGCATCTCTGTTCATCCATCCTGTTGCCCTGCAAGTGCAGAGGATGAGATAAGAAAACCAGAGAGAAAGAGACAGAGTGGTCATGTGTAGTCGTCAGCACAGCAGCTGGGTTTGCCTTCAAAAATGTCCACGCAAATACAGTTTAGTTCAAACAGTAAATTCTACATACAGCTCTGTAATAATTATGTTTTAAATGAAGAACTGCTACAAACCAGCCAACATCATTACATAAGAACATTTTATACCAAGTGATTTTCAGGCGGCAACAAAGAAAAGTCAGACTGCGACAGATGGAACGATACGAAATGAAATGTATTACATACTCAGAGAGCACGAATGCAAAGAGGCACTTAAAGGATGCTAAAGAGCAGGCATTTGGGAGTCTGACAGAGTAAGGTAAAACCTGTGGGACTGAAAAGTGCTGATCTAGGTGACAGTGAAGCAATCAGTGCATGTTAAGTGTGTATATGTTTTTAATGGACAGAAATGCAGTGATATTAAATCAGGTGTAACCTGCACCTGGCGTCAGGAAGACGATACATCGTACTGATAGCATTGTCAGACTAGAGCTAAAACACAGTCCTGCATCACATCCTACGCTAAAAACGAGCAATGTGATGCATCGTGTAATCAAGTCACAGCAGCATACACAGAACATTGTAAAAGATGAAGTTGCAGATATAAAAGCTACTGTTATTAATTTAAGATTTTTGAAAACAACAGGCAATGTATGCTCCATCACTGATGCATGCACAAAAACATGATGGGTTTTGATAAGCTTGTGATGGGATGGGATCATACGATTAAAGCAAACATCCTTCCAAAGCTTTCAGAAAACAGGACACACTTTGTTGAGCTTACAGTGATGTCAGCCAGTGTTACAACCAGAGTGTTAACAGAGACACACATTTATTGCTGTGACAACACTCTTCTGAAACCAGCAGACTCAACATCCTTCTTGTGTACAGAAAGATAAGCATTGTGGCTGAGGAGAGGGCCGAAGTGCTGCAGAATTAGGCAGAGACACACTGAGTGGTTAGTTAACTGGTGAGTTTAGCTTGAAGTTCAGAGTCAAAAAACAAAGATCATGTGTCATCTTACCTGCATCTTTTCAATCATTTCAAATAAATCTGGGCTCTGGAGAGAGGAGAGTGAGATGAAATGTGTTGAGTTCGGGAGCTGGGTACAGAGGTTAAATTATTTCCACAGTGGGTCAGATTACTGTTTGACTTTGTTTGGAGCCCTATCACACTTCATCTATTGATGGGAAACGATACAACCCTTGAATTTTGCTGACACTGGCTTCACATTGTCATTGTTTACTTTTCTGCAGACGCCACTGCTACATGCGTGAGAATAACTGTGGGATCATCCTATTTTTAATTTACATGTCAGTGTTTCTTTCCTTATGAAATTCAATAAAGACATGCTGTAGGGGAAATTATTGTATTTGCTGCAAACTGGGCTTTCACATTTAAGGACCATAAAACATTGTTATCACACAAAGTACTGATATATTACTTTTTACATATTTACATGCTATGCATAAACAAAATTATAATTTAGCAAAATGATCAAATAAATATGAAGCAATATGTTGTCATATAGCGAAATACCTTATGAATGGAGAGATCAAACTTCCTATCAAATGTCTTAATGTCTTAAAAATGCTAAAATAGGCATATTGCTGTGTAAACTGTCCTGTCAGCACTAATCACACATGTAAAGCATGTTGAACTACAGTATATTTTACAGCTGGTATATCTGACACCTCAAGAAAAAACAATGAATGTTTTTTACATACAATTAGGAAAATTCATGACATCTAAAGGTGGTGAACCAGAGTTAACTATGATTGTTGAGCTGTTAAAGAGAGCCTGAGGTGTCCAGGATCCAAAACAGAAAGTTATTAAGTCAAGTGAATTGATTAAAATGTTTTTCACACATTTCCACATTTAAAACAAATATGTTTTTATGTTTTTAGAAGATGTTGTTAAGGTTTCACAATACATTTCTTCTATCAACTGTTCCCATGAAATGCAACACTGTTAAAGTTCTGACTTATATTTATTTTAATTAACGTTTCACCTGAGTGCAGCATGTGATATCTCGCCTCTCCCTTGCGGTTTGTCACACTATCACAAAGGCATGTGTGACACACTGGCTTTTTTCCAGTCAAGCACCTGCCTATTTCTTTAGAGCCCAGTCACAGCTGTCGGGGTTCTGCCCCTTAAGTTTTCACATGCAAAACTTGCATGCATCAGCTGACTGTGACCACTCTGCAGAAAATGCTGGACTATGTCAGTCCATGAAAACGTAAGTGTGGGGTGGTCAAGTGAGGATTCAACCAGCGAAGTCTGACATAGTCAAACTGTTTGTGTACAGAGTAATTGTGTTGCTGTGTGTTGGTCCTCCACCTAAAGTCCTAAAGTCCTCCACCATGTGTAAACAATAGCTTACTGCAAACCCTGAAAGTAAATACCCTCCTCTTTTACAACATTAACCAGAGATTAGAATAAGAGAAGTTGTAGTGTTAGGCTACATATTATCTTTGAAATTAAACAACAACTGCAGTAGCTGTAAGACTGTGCGTTAGTGTCCACAAATGTCTAACCACAATTAGGAGGGGCCGGTTGCTTAAACCTTTGCTAAAATTGCTGCCAAGTTCATTCTGTACCATGTTTGTAAAGTAAAGCTACTTACATGGTTGGGTTTCTTCGAGTGAGTCTTTGTCACCATCGGAGCATAGAAGTAGTTCTCATTACTTTTAGACATTTTTAACTGCGCTAAAACTGGTGTCCTGCAGCTTCAAAATTGGTTCCAGTTTGACTGACTTCAAAAGGTCTGTATTAAACTCTCTCTCTGACTGCTGTGTCTCTGTCAAAAGGCGCAAAGATGACTGCGTCCCACTGACATCCGAAGCAAAGCTGTATCCCCGCTACTTGACTGACAAAGAGTCACATCAAACAAATTTGGAGACCAGATCCACCGGCTCCCAGTGTGTACTCTAAACACACAGGATTATCAGCAAGTGTATGCAAGTAGTCATCCCTTGAAATTTACAGAAGTAATCCTCTGACAGAACGTAGAGGTGTCTTGTCATCTGCTGATCCTGCTGATCTTTGTCGCTCTCTGCCTACAGAGTATTGTGGGAGGAAATCCAAATGGCATATCATTCACGTCTGCCTTTATCAACTCTGACCTGACTTAGGCTGACAGGTAGCCAGAGGTGGAGCCAGCTCCTTCAGTCTCAATTATTTCCTGTTCAGAGAGGTACTTTATGGGCAGTTGCAAATATACAGTAGAATGAGTAAAAATTATAATTAACAATTACCAGCTGAAATTAAGAGCAAAGTGTTGAGTAAGGAGGAAGTATTTGTTGTTGCAAAACATGCAAACAAAGTGGAGAAACACAGAATTTGGAGACAGACATAAACAGAATGGAGGAGGTGTGTGAATCCATAGGGAACCAGGCGAGCATTCAGTGCAGGTGTGTGAGCTGAGACCTCTCATTATGAGAGCTGATAGGAATGTCATCATGACAAGAGGCAAATTAAATGCGCAAGACCTCCTCTGTCCTCCAGACTCAACAGCTGCAAATTTGTGCATCCTGACTAAGCTCATTAGAACTCTGACCAGCTTCTTGAGAATGAGAAGTCATTATTATTTTATGCATAATTTCTTATGTTTTCATTTTGTTATGGATCCTGGCTGAGACTTTAGAGCTATTTAGGATTTCACCAGGAGCCCAAATGTATGTGGGGTTAAAGGAATTTGCCCGGATTGGTGCAGCTTCTGGGAATGAGAAGCATGTTTGTATTTGAAACTGTATAGTATGACAACACTGATCAAAAGCAATGGACTGGAGTGTGTTATTAAACCTATTTGTTTACACACTACATCTCAGACATGTCTGGTCTTGAAATATATGTTGTTGTGTTGTTTTAATAATTAGCTTGCAATAAAGTGGCTGTGCTGTAAATGCTGACAATGATGTTAATTTTGTGTGCTTGAGTTATTTGTCTCAGAAAAATGCAACATTATTAAAAAGACATAGGAGTGATAAAGCATTGTAGTTTGAATTAAGCAGTCACCATAAGACCAGGTAGGGTTAATTGCAGATTGACCTGGTTTTCACAGTGCGCTGATTAATGTGAGACACTCCTCTGAGCATTGCCGTACTAAGCCCTTACTACAGTACATCATATTACCATACTGTCCATTAATATCATGAAGCTTAATATCATCCTGGTTTCCAAATGAAAGGTGGTTGAATAAAATCAGGTTTCAAATATGAAATATTAGCTATACCAGTACTTTAATTCCTGCTTACATCCTTTATAAGAAAATAAGTGTTTTCTTCAGTCTAATTTCAAGTCAGCAGTTTCTTCCTTAGGATATGCAGAAACATTGGGGAAATTAAGGGAAATGAAGAATTGTGCCTTTATTAGCTGCGTATCATTTCACCCTGTACATAAAGAATATTTAAAAATTCTCTTCTCATGTATGAGTAATTGTAACTAGTAAGTTTGTGGCACCTACAGATGGTGTGAGCTGCAGGGGTCAGGAGAGACTGTTTAACAACCCAGTCTCCAAATTCTCCTTTAATCCCTTTCTCTTTCCACTCACTCTGCTCTCCTCAGATCAAGTCAAGCTGTAAGAAGTATAAGCCTCATCCAAAGTGTGAGAGATCATATGAAACAATTCAACAAGAGTGAGATTGAATCCACTTCCTAAAACATAATGATAATGATAAGGTGGAACAAAGGAAGCTATGCCAATTCTGATGGAGAGATTCATTTGATAAGTGCAATTTAGACTTTCCATTGAAATGAATATAATAGACCAAACTAAGCAGATTCATAAAGGCTTAAAATCCAGAAGAATCACACAAAACAGTTACAGGGTACTCAAAATAAATTGAACGAGACTCTCTTGTAGTACAAATTAGAAAAAGGTACTGCAAGCAAAAATGCACCTGTTGGAAAAAAAGAACAAAGCCGCACATTTTTACTTACCCTTACTGAAACTATGCAAGAGGCGTTGATTATTTTTAAGTGATACCGAAGAAGAACTGGCAGTAAAACTATAAATAATTGATATCCACACAGCAATAATTAAACACGACTGACATTCCAATCTGGTGACAAGTCATAGGAGATGAAAGGCGTTGTCTTTTGATTTAGAAATGGCAGTTCATCACACAGGCTGTGCTTTGTTTGCTTTAATAGAGGTTTATTTGGTTTCATATGAGAAATTGTCAGTATCAAACTGACAATTTCCTGCTAAAAATATCTCTCTATTAACAGAGTTCTGAGAGCTCTAATTACACAAGTTAAACAAAAGAAGACAAAGGGAAAAAAATCAAAATAACATTACAAGGGGACAATCTGGGCCTAATATAATCACGAGAGATTAAATACACACCAAGCACCAAGCGAGGGCATCCAGACAGAAGCAGGTGTAGAGACAAGATTAGCAAAGACACCAGTGACACAAAGATCACAGAAATAAGGTCAGGGGTCAAAGCATAAACTCATTTCCCCTCGTTCTCCTCCCTTACCCTGTGGAATGGTGAGCTGGTGTTTGGGTGTGTAGGCTGGAACAGCTGGGGCTCTAGCGTTGCAGAAATTCGGGGGTCACTCCCATCTTGTTTCCTACAATAAGACAGATGCAAGAGAACGCTCAGTCGGAAAAGGTCACTCAGTTTGAGATCAAACAAAAGGACAATAAAAGGTAATGCCTCATGAAATGTTGTTGGACTCATTTAGAAATAGAATGCATTGTATGGACTGGAGGTCTGTTTTACAGCCTAGAAAGTGGAATATTTTACTCTTGTGGCTGATATCTATTACTTTCAGTGCCTAAACATATTGTAAGTTGCATCACTGTTTATCCTAAAATAAATAATTTACAAAAGATATTATATGATATTCCACACAGTGTCTTCATTTTATTCTGTAGAAACACTTCAGAGATTTAGGGACACCATGCTCATAGTTGCAAATGTATTCAAACAGAGTATCTCTTTTCTCACCTAGGAGAGTAATACATTGCTAATGCAAAGACGCAATACTATTGTCATGCATCCTTTGCTCTAGGATACCAGGATGGCTTTATCCCCACAGGATCACTGATCAATATTACTGCTGAATGTGGTGTCCTGTTAACACTGACAACTGGACAGTTTACACAACAGGTTTTCAATTAGTTTGATTAATTCAATCTATTTCAAACATGCAAAGCGATCAACCTGTATGAAAGTGGACTTGAAATGATCACAATGCAGTGGTGTGCATACATATGTAAAATGTATACAAATATCAGTATTTATGATGATCAGTGTCCAGTAAGGTGGAAGCTAAGTTGAACAGCTGTTCAGCAGGGACAGTGATGGATATGGAAATCTGCTCTCACATTCACCGAGCGTACTGAGTGAATCAAATGTAGGTGAAGAAGAAAGAGAGCATGAATCATTAACATACAGCGCTGCCTGCCTGCTATTACACAACGGGTGTATCTTCAATCAAAGAATGTCCCGAATCATAAAGGAAAAACTGGAACAATTCTGAGTACAAGCCTTTTCTCAGGAGGTTCAATAAACATGAATGAGGCGATGCAGGGAGCTCCAGTGGCAGATCTCCCATGGGAGAACAGGATAGGATGGAGCATCAGCTGCCTTGAACTCTTAATTAGAACTCATGCACAATAGATATATGCAGGGCACACACAGACACACGCATGCTGTATGTTTATTTGAGTGAAAGAAACGCATCAGATGGTTTGAAGATAGATTACATTTAAAAATAGAGGTAATACTTGTGAGATATTTATGCTTCTATCTGTCTGAAGTCTTAACGTGCTGCGAACACAGGAAATACAATTACAGCCTTGCACAAACTGGTGATCTATGTAGAGTACGTGCCAAAGAATAAGTACTAAATCGCACATCAGAGTAAAGGTGACAGAAGAAATGTCCTGTCCAGTCAAAAACTCACACTTATCACAAGCATGTGGTGCAGCACACATTACATACTGCTCTTATCAAACACCTGCCTGCCCTGTGCAGCTTCACCACATAAGCTCTCCTCCAGATCAGCTTGCAAGCACTAAGCTTCATCCCAACACCACAACAAATTACATAACACACCCAAGCTGGTTAGCGATGCACCAAAGAAATCAGCTGTGTGAACAAGTCTCATCTGGATGAACTGATGTCCTGCATAGAGCAGAGCAGCAAACTTACTCACACAGTAGTAGCTGTACACTGGACGCTCCCTGGGAAGTCTGAACAGTGACCAGCACTCGGGCAGATGACTCACTGTCTGCACTTCTCCTCTAGTTAAGCGCTTTCCTCCCTCCCCCTCTCTCTCTTTCACAGTTATCTCCCCTCTCTCTCTCTCTCTCTCTCTCTCTCTCTCTCTCTCCTCTCTCTCTCTCCGATTCTCTCTCTCTCTCTCTCTCTCTCTCTCTCTCTCCTCCCACTCAGTCTCACACACATACACACTCTTCAGTCACTTCCTCCATCTCTACTCTCTTTTGTCTGCACTCAAGCTCTCTTGCACACACAATCTACTTGCCCAACACCACCATCACCACCTTTATCCCATCCAAACCAGGAGACCCTCCCCCCATCATTCATTTAGGAAACTACTGAAGTCTGCTACTCGGGAAAAGAATGAAAAGAAGAGATCCCTACGGTGCCTCACGAACTAACAAGGGCTGTTGCTGTGGCAACCACATCAGCTACGTGTGAAAAAAAACCTGCATGCACATTCATGTTCATTTTCATATGACTTAAATAATGTGATTATGTACAACATTAAGCTCCAAAAGGTGAACAACCATTGCAGCC
>OMLM01009389.1:19789-30696 GCA_900302695.1 Helostoma temminkii
TCATTGGTGCTGTCACAGAGCACTTGAATACACCGCCAGAAATAATTACTTTAACAGTGCTACTTACTACTACTGTGTGTGTGTGTGTGTGTGTGTGTGTGTGTGTGTGTTTGTGTGTGTACTGTATGTGTCAGACATGAAGAGATAAAAAGGGGATTACAGCGCAGTCGTCATACTGTGCGACATTAAAAGCTTTGTATTGTGATAAACAAAATAAATAATCTTCTCACTGTCCAAAGCTTAATAGAAAAAAAGTATTTTATATCATTGGATGTAACTTTAACAATGTCCAGATTAGCAGGGATGTGTTGAGACACCTTGTAATAGTGGGATAATAATCCCTCTCTTTTTGACTTGTGTAAACCTTTGACCATATTATGTGTATGCATTAAATGGTTTTGGGAGAGGTCAGGACCAGGAGGTTTGGGTTTAAAAAATGTTGTGTGCGGGGGCTTTGTCAATAGTGCTTATAGATAAAAACACATTATCGGATAAACACAGGCAGATTTCGATAAAATGTCCTGCTTAAAATCTGATTAGCACCGAGTGGTGTTTTAACACGGACCACTGCAGCTGGTTCCTATCAAATCAAAGCCACATGCATTTCACAGTCTGGGACCACACTGAAGGGTCAATATATTTGTATGCTGACAAAATAATAAATAATAGCACATGCAGAAGAAAACCCCAAGCCACGTAGAGCTTTATTTTTAGCTTGTGCTGAAGAATGTAGTTGGTTTTAGATTAATAATATCCTCCCTGCACCATTGTCCTCTACAGAATCCCACAGTAAATCCCTACTGACCAGCCCCGCTGCTGAGGATTCCCATCCCATTAGCCTGGTGAAACAGTTTGTGGTCTGCGCCCTCTCCTCCCCCTGAGACCATATCCTCTGAGAATTGCTGCCATCCTGAAATCTCTACATCTCCAGCCTTCTTTCTGTTTCTCACTTTCAGCCTTTTAGCAGCTATTTCTTAACCAAGTTGAAATGATGGCTGAATCTAGCCTGATCCAATAATTCTAAAAGAATTAGGATGATTCAAATCAGAACTCAGCAAATGTGTGTTGTGTGACAAATTAGCTTTTATATCCTTTGGATTACATTTTTTATTGTTACACTGAGCACAATATATCAGCAGATGTGCCAGAGGTCTTTGGCTTGCAAGCGGCTGCTGTTCTGAAATATGAATGAGTGGTTCTTTATGCATAATCATTGAGTGTCTTAAAAAGGTTGAGATTTAATTAGTGGTGGATGTCTGCAGCAAGAACTTAACCATAAGCATCACCAACAAAAACAGCACTGAATTAAATATATTGTTTCAATACACTTAATTGTCCTCACTTTTACCTGCATTTCCTCACAAAGACAGAAATAAATGATCAAAATACAATATGTTGAGAGGGGTCAAATTTATTAAATATGCAAAACTGTGTGATAATTTTCTGTTCAAGATTTATTTTTGACTGCATTCTTGAACATTTTCACAGACCATACAGTACTTTCTCTTTCTTTGGATGTAGAAGGGTTGAATGTTCTCCTGCTGTTTTTAAATTTGTTAAAACCCACCTCTTAGTCACTCCTAAACAAAGTGGTTGTTTAATCAAGCCCACAGTCTGTTTGCAAGGCAAAGTAGGAGCACCGACTGCTCCCTAACTCTTGAAGAAACTTTACATCCCCATCACAATGTCTCTGCAGTACACCTGAACCCCACTGTGACTGTGATTGTGATGGATTTGATAATCATGCACCATTTTTTAAAATGTCATGTTGTGAACTGAGTAATCGGGCTACATTAGGGGGTCCCTTAAAGTGGATATGGCAGGTGAGCATGTTCAAGATATGACCTGTTTTTGTCACAGTGGATTCTCTCCTGCTTATTAATTACTAATGTCTTGATACGGTGAAATCACTGCAGCTTTTCCTGTTCCACAAATACACACTATGCATGAAACTTAACTTTTCTTCTTATAGAATTTTATCTTCAATGTGTGCTCCCAGACATAGTTTTTGTTTGCTTTGTACCTCACTTGTAAGTCGCTTTGAATAAAAGCATCTGCCATATGACTAAAATGTAAATGTAATGTAAATAACAGTGGATTTATTAGGCAGGCTAAAGCCATACACGCCCATTCTCATCCCACAGCATCAAATAAGGCTCTTTCCACCTGCCATCATGATAAGACACACAGGGATTTCTGTTGATTGTATGAGGCACTGTGTGGTGTAACAAGACCATTCCAGTGACTGTTTATTTGATCTTTTACCTTAACCTGACCCTAACCCAGCTGTTTTTGTGCATAGAGCCAATAAAACCATGATGTTCCACCCTGTAAGTGACAGGTTTAGAGAAGAGGTCCAACAAGCAGCCGCCATCATCCCCATGCTGTTGAGGAGTGACGCCCCTCTAACAGTGATGCCAAATGATACCATCAGCTTTGGTATTGATAGGCAGAGCAGGAAGTGTCATGTAATGCTGTTGAATGATCACATATGTACTTCAGAATAAGTCTAGAGAATCAGGTCCAGACTGTGATTTTCGGATTTTTGTATTCTTTTTGTGACAGTCTGGGTCAGTGTGCATTCTGACTTGGGAAAATAGTCCATCTTTTAGATCGACTGAAAGTGGATCCCTAGTCGCTCGCTGTGAATCCTCCGGACAGCCTGCTGGCCAACATGGACATTACACAGACTTTGTTCTAGGGGCATCGTATGGTTAAACACTGTTTAATGTCTGTGTGGACAGGCTAATTGTAATGCCAACATTTTGGAGAAATTTGGTGATAAACCAAAGAAGAAGACAGGAATTACTAAAGTCAGTACAATTTATATATTTATATAATAAACAGTTGAGCATAAAAAAGTGATATATCTATAGCACAGCACTAATATGTCTTTAAAAGGGTTCAGTTCTGTATTGGAATAGATCAATATTTATATTTCACATGGTTTGTGAGTAACCCATCAACTTGCCTCCTTGCCAGTGTCAACCTAGTGAAACAGAGGTTTGATACCTGTTATTAATGACCACCACTGGGTATCTCTGGGCTGTAATTGCTGGTTATAAACTGTGTATTTCAGAGGCCAGACACCAACACCTTCAGCTGTGCTGCTCATAGTGATCTTGTTTCCCCTGTGTCATCATACATTACAGTGATGACCCAGAAGAGGATAGATAGTGTATTCAGAGTCAGCCTTGTTCAATATTTCCAAATTCCAAATTATATATGTATGTATTTTATATTTCCTCTTTTTGCAGCACCTGCTGCCTTGTCTGACACCAGCTCTCCAACAGCCAGAGATATAAGAAACACACGTGAATTACCACATAAATAGACCTTGGAATTGTTCTGTTCTGTAGGCCATTGTTCCCAAAGCCCCAATACTGACCTGAAGTGCTCAAACAAATAGGAGAATGATTGTCTCTGTTGAGAAACCATTTCTAGTACTTATGTGTATTGTCTCAAAGGCAATCTTTTCAGATGAAACATTCTCATTTCCACTCAAAAATGTTTTTTTGTTGTTTTTTGTATGTATGTATGTTCTTCATATTTCCTCTTTTTGCCACATTTCCTGGGTATTTTGTTTTAATGTGAGTCCACCACTACACTAATATGTGCAATAACAAATGTATGTAACTTCACAGTCTGTTGAGAAAATGTAAATTCGTGACCCCTTAACACTGCTGCCACAATCAAAAAGAAAACATAGCTTGGACAGAATTTAACAATCAGACAAGTGTGATTCTGTTTGTTCCCCACAAAGCAAATTAGAAATCCAAATTTTAACTTACTTACAGTTCAAAGGGTTAAATGAAAACATTTAAAAGCTTTATAAAGACACTGGAGGTGTTACTTTAACTCACTGTAAAATTTTAACACTACAATGGATCACAAGAACACTAAGTGTTTAAAGTTTACTTATTACACACACTCAGTGGTTAACACTGCTAGAAATCAGACACTTGATAGTGTCAATTCATACTAAAGTAGTGATTATGTTACTGATAAAGGCTACAACACTTACCACTACTAAAAGTTAAAATGTATCTGTTAGTCAAACTACTGTATCATCCATGTAAAAATCCTTGAAAAGGCATTAAATCTGAGAAAGCAATAGGATTTTGTAAAACTATGCTCAGTTGGAACACTGTTGTTAAAAACCACAGAATCAGTCATAAACGTAAACATTACTTAAGAGTTGAAGTAACACTGGTGTGACCACTTCTGTTAAATAACTCCAACGCTGTGTTAAATTTGTCTTTGTGAGTTAAACTCAACTTGGAAATGTTTAACTCTAAGATTCCAACACTACAATTTTAATTATATGAAACCAGATACAGAAATGCTATTTGGTGGTTCTGGTCAAGAAAGTAGAATACATAATTTGTTCATAGTTTGAACATATTTCTATGCTATAGAGTATTATTCATGGACAGAACTGAAAATACAATCAAATGCCACATGCTAGAAGTCATAAATAATAAAACATCTGTGAGATGTGATGCATGAAGATCCACAATGGCTTCTCTCGAGCCACACCTTTTCTGACAGCTGGTCATATTCAGTATGCATTAAAATGACAGGCACAGCAGATGATTTTCAATAAAGCATGTTCATTCTACCAACGTCATACCTCATTTCCAGCTTGCTTATCTCTCACAATGTCAGTGTCAAGATTTCATTGGAAACTCTTTAGGGAAACCATGATCATGCAGATATGCTTTTCAACAATAGAGTGTGACTGATGGATCAGTTATTTTTAATTGATTTAAGAGATGACCTGTGAAACCTGTACATCCCTCCCATCAATCTGGACAGAATAATTACAAAAGGACATCTTCATCTATGAGAAAATGCAGAAGGAAAAGAGGAAATAGAAAGCACTCTCCTGGACTCCACATGAAATATAAACACCCCCAAATATGCTCTATATTATTTACACATGCAATAAATACCTTATATGCTTCTTCAATATGTGAAGCCCCGTCCTTCAAATAAGAAGATACTGTAACAGCCTGTCTGAAGGCCAAGTCATGAACTTTAAAAGTGATGGCAGAACAACTCTGCCACGGAGAAGCTCCAAGAATCAAATAAAGTCTTGAGGGAAATGACCTGTCAGAGTTGCCTCACCTCAGCCTACAGCTGCCTGCTGTTATTTGAACTTTATGTCTTTTTAAGACGTCCTGTGCCGATGCTGGATGGTGGATGACATGTTAGGATTTGGATATATTAAGATGGGTGGAACAAGGGGCGAGCATGTCGCTTCTGTGCTATATTTGGTCAGACAGCAGGAGCTTCATGGAGAGACAGTCTAGGCTGATCCAGCTTGACAGTTTGCTCTCCAACTATGTCTGCTCTTCCAGACCAGCACAGCCTGACATACACAGATGAGCATGTACAAGCAAACTGACACCTGGCCCAGACAGTGGTGAGCGCATGTGCAGTGGAGACATACAGAGGGTGATGCAGAGTGACATCTCATGGGAAATCAGTAAACACAAACAGAGGACTGTTTAACAGTGACACATCTTAAGTTTTTATGGGCCGAAGCAAGACACAAAAGACGAAATAGGCCTAGAATTCAAAAATCACATCAGGTGATTTAAATGAATGTTAAGTTCTTTCAGAAAATGCAAAACTGATGATATTTGATCACAGAATAAAAAAAGGAGCACCCTTTGTTTCTGTCAAAATGACACATAAGGAAAAGTCTCTTGAGATGCTGGTGCTGTCAGTTTATCTGCTTTAAAGACCCTTTTATATATATATATTAATCAATAGTGACTAATTAATCAATTGTGACTAACTATTGCTGATTGTACATGCACGTCTCTTTTCACCACTAGGGGGCAAAAATAGCTCCATCCATCACTGCCCCACGGTTGTGCTCTCATAAAGTATATATGTAAGATATGCAAAAAAAAAAAAATGGTTCCATAATTTGACCCTAAATTTCTATACTAACTTCTTCAGTGTCTAGTCTGAACTCTCTCTCTCTCTCGCTGGAATAAGTAGCACCTGAGGGTGGTCAAAAGTGCAAACGTGTCCTGCATTAGGGCCAGGTGAGCTGAAGCATGGATATGACAGTGGGATCACTGGGCAGATTTTACACAATAGGAAGAATGTTATACAACAGACAGCCGGCCACAATAATCCATCAAGCTCCAGGGCAAAGAGGCAGAATGTGCTGTGTGTCTGGATGTATGAGGGACAGAAAGAGAGAGGCTCTTATAACAGCTCAGTATAGCCATTATCCACACCATCCCTTCTCTCCCATTTCCTCCCATCAGGGGAGCTTAGCAAGACAGGATTACAACCAATTACAGGCCTCCCCTGGAGAGAGCAGAGGCGACGCTTGAGGATCATCTGTTTATTGTTTATGACCCCACAGCGACCAAATGCAAGATGGTCATTTAACATTTAATCAACTTCAAGACTGAAGGATCAAAAGTGAACAATTCTTGACATTAAATGCATATAAAAGAGATGAGGTGTCACTGAGTACATCCACAGCGAGAACCTCTACATCAAGTATCCATGCCAGTGGAGAATGGTGAAGTAATCCTTATTAATGAGATAATACTTTGTATCTTAATGCCTTTATTCATCATGTCTTAAATGCATCAGGTCAGGCTTTAAGACCCAAGACATATCATCAAATGTTCTATAAGGCAAATTATAAAGAAACTCACCAGCATTTCCGTGGCCTTCCAATTCGGAAAGGAGAGCATGGCATTTTGCAGGTTTGTTCTGTTATTGCTTTGCTGTTTTGATTTACATCTGAACAATATCAGAATGAAAGTTTTAATTGTTCTGTTCAAGTTTGTATTTGTTTTTTCTTTTTAAACTGACGTCCTTGGGATCAACAAAGAAGAAACCAAATTGTGAGTCATCTCATGCCACTTCCACTGTTGTGCCTCCTACAGCTACAGTTTTTGTCGTTTAAAATTCATCTGTCCTCCAGGATATGAACACTGGTGAATATGTAGTATAGTTCAAGTAAATGAACTAAAGACATTCTGTTTCTCGGACATCACACTTTTCTGTTCTCTTCTTTCTTTTCTCACTTCACTCACTTCCTTTAGCCTTCTTCCTCTTTGTCATGCCCACAATCCTTTTATCTCCTCCGCTTTTTTGTATCCTTTTTTAGATTCTCCTCTTCATCTGTATTATTCTCCTGTCTCTCATCTTCTTCTTTACCGTGGGGTGCAGTCTGGTGCAGTCGTAGCCTGACAGCCAAACTGCATTCTCTGCAAACAAGCCCCGTCGCTGCTGAGTAATGCAGGCCTAGCTGGTAAAAGGGATCCTTCTGTATCTGTATTCCAGTGGGAAGGAGTGATGATACTGCACCATTTAACCTGCTGCAGAGAGGGGGTAGAGGCCCAGACGCATGTGCCACTACACCTAAAGCTTTCAGAAATGGAGTAGTGAATCTGCAGTGGCAAGGTGTACAGCTCCAGCTCTCTGTCTGTCTCCACGTGCCACACACAGCAGTACTTCAACGTTGCCAGCACTGCAGATATGGCAGGAGGGACAAGGTATCTGTCTCCCCACTGCTGCCCATCTGTTCTACCTTTCACTGGCTCATTCATCTTACTTACACTCTACCCAGTAGACCGATTCACACATGAATAAACCTACTTGTAGTAAGTTTTATCTGAGTCAGTAACTTTGAAAAATACTCCAGATAGCAAAAACCTAATGAACTGCAATCCACCGTGCTTGTTTATCAATATGAAATACAAGAAAAAATGCATCATAAATTACCTGATTCATTGAGATTCTAAACCAAAACCAGAAGAAAGACTCACCATTTGCTCCTGGCCTTGGCAAATGTCTTGTCCACTCTGAAACAAAAACACACCAGTAGATATATGAGCTTAACATTCATTTCATAAGACCCCATTTGTCTTTGTTGTCACAATTATTGTCACATTAATCTCTATGTATAAGACATTAAAAAAAATAAGACCTTTAAGAAAATAATCCTGACTCCTACACTCCCCATGATTTTGCTGTGCTTTCCTGTTTGCTTCTAAGTTTACTCAAACTAATATAAGTCTGGAGGAACAGTGGTCTGTCCTTCCCACTTGCAAAAAGACCACTGAAGTGAGAGAGGTTATGCAGTAGGCTGGGTTACCCTGAAATAACTCCTGCCATCTGTTGAAATAGAATTTCCAAGGATGAAAGGATGATTGGTAGCCTGGTGTTTACTGAGACAAGATGAGTCTTGTCTTGTCGTGAATCAAAAGTGTGAGCCTCAGCTCTCACATAGTCAGGAGTAAATTATCATTTGTCCTCAAGTCACTCTGGATAAACAGATTTGAGCAGCGATCAGTGGAAACAATTACCAGAGGATGCAGCATTGTCGGTTCCTGTGTCTGCCAATAGATGGCACTCCTTGTGCAAAATAAATCTGCCTCATGTCTGAGCTGAGAAAGTGAGCTCTCTGCTCATCGAGCAGAAAGTCATTCATAGTGATACTTAAGTCTTTAGGCAGGATTTTGACAACGTCGCTCACAAAAGAGCCGCATACTTGTTTTCTCTACTAGTCTAACTTATTGCAATCATAAACACAACACAATTTGTCTTTGGATCAGTACTTAGATATATGTGCAAAACATTCAGCATTTCGGCACCAAAGTGGACATTTGGCACTGATAACGGTTGTCCAGTGGATGACTCATGGCTGCTGGCCTGTCTCTTGTGATGGCTTGTGGTGGTGACACAGGGGGAAGGGAATGTTTAGTATGTCTCTCAGGGCTCCTGCAGCTGCCCCCTGTGCTGTTTATTGATCCCTCAGAACTTCACAGAATAACACACCATCCAACAGAAAGAAGCAGGAATAAAATACATAATACAAATAATGCCTAGGCTATTAGGTTGATTTTACTTCCCAAGACTGTCTCCTTTGACTGCATTCATCCTTCATGCCACATTTGAGTCCCCAACAGCTGTTCTCCCTGTGTCTCACTGTGCCATCATGTTCAGACCTCTTGCTCATCTTTCATGATTAGCTTACATGACACCCCTAGTTCAACCAACCAATTCTGGAGGAGAAGTGACTCTGGTTGTGCTGCATGGATAAAAACACAAATACATGCTGTATCAAAATGATACTGAAAAACTAGGCAATGCATTTGTTACTTCAAGACTAGACTGCCGCAATTCACTACTAAAATTCACTACTAATAGTAGTGCCCAATACTAATAGTGTCCCAATAACGCCTTAAAAAGGCAGAGCCTTTAGCTATCAAGCTTGTTTCCTGTTGCCAGCTTCCAGACACTCTCTCTACTCTCAAGACCAGGGTGAAAACTTTCCTTTTTTGATAAGCCTATAGTCCAAGCTGGCTCTGATTCTCTCTGAACTATTTGTTAGTTTTGCTGCTTAGCTTTAAACTTCTTCTCTCATTTCCTCTCTCCTCTCTATTCATCTATATGCCAACATTACATGTTATTAACTTCTGTTTCTCCTGTAGCTGAGCTTCTTCTTCCTTCTGCCTCAGAGCTGTTTGTTTCCAGTGTGCAGTTACTCACCCAACCAACCTGCTCACACTCACTCACACTAACCAGTCAAGGCAGATGGCCACCCGCCCAGTTTTGCTGGAGGTTTCTTTCATTAAAGAGAGTTTCTCCTCTCTACTGTTGCCTAGTGCTGCTCAATGGGATTAATTTGGATTTCTATGTAATTCCATATATTTGTATTGTTATGTTCTGGGAGGCCTCACACAGTAAAGCTTACACAGTAAAAGATTATTTTTGTTGGAATTTGGAGCTATATAAATAAACTATATTTAATTTAAATTGAATTGATAAGTCAGGCTACACAAGGAGCTTCTGTTCTCATTCATATAAAAAAGAAGCCTTTCACAGAGGTTTCACTGATTATAAGGTAATTCTACGACCAAAAGTAAAAGCATTTGTACTTCTTCTTTTGCTGTGAGAAATCCCCAAAAAGATAAATGAAAGCCTAAAGCTTGCACTTCTGAGAAAGCTGTGTTAGAGAGGAAACAGGCCCTGGGGGGTTCTGTTTATTCTCTGTACTGTGGAGTCATGAATCAGCAGACTTCTGTTGTTACAGTAGGTTGTCGCCTGAATCCCTTCAGTGAAGAAGATCGCTCATCATTTTCAACCCTAGGAAGCAATGTGACACATAACGACACTTGGATGGAATTGGTGTTGTTGTTGGTCTCAAATATACAGTCAGGGTTGATTTTCTCTGAGCCTAACTGACGTGCACATGCAGATAAATCAATGCTCCATCTTAAGTACTGTAGAATACATACAGGTCCTCGGGGAGAGCTAAAATACTTATGGGCTATCGTCTCTGCTCTTGCAAAGTTTTCATATGTGCTGCATCACTAAGAATAACAATTTCAAAACCTCATCCTGTGCTGTCCACCCATTCTCAGGTTTCATGGAATTCCCATAAAATGAAATCAACCAGGGCATGTTGAGATTAATGGATACAAGGTCCAAACTGGAACTGCAAAATCATTACAGGAAATTTGCAATAAAGCATAACCTTTACCAGGAAACATAGTAGCCAAGAGCTGGGAGCTACTATCAACATATTTAACATACATAAGGGAGATATTTGTTAAAAAAAAACATCAACAAGATTATACAAAGAACATTATCATCATGCTAAGCTGATAAAACATGGCCATAACGCCGTACTAATATTGTACTTGTCTGCCATCTTGCTACAAGCTAAAGAAGGGCTATCTAAGCTGTAAGCTCAGGGCAGAAAACAGCCTGTTTTCAGAGATGGGGCAAGAAAACTGAACATAGAAGCTATAAAGATTCTGTGAGCATTTTGCTTGTGTCCACTGGGTTTCACTGAATCTTGTTTTGAAATTGTTATTATTAATTTTAATAGTTATTATTTCTCTATCAAAACAATC
>OMLM01009389.1:30716-60023 GCA_900302695.1 Helostoma temminkii
CACTGTGATTAATTTGTCATTTACTCAACTGCAATATGTAGCTTTTCTCAATAAAGGATCTAAACTCATCCCTGAGATGAAGATATCTGGACTGAGCGGGCCAGAACCCAGATAAAGAAGAAGCAGAACAGCTGACAACAGTGAAATTTAAAAATCTCTCAGCTTTAACAGCAGAACAAAGAATATTCTGTCCCTCTCTGAGAGAACAGCACTTGGGCAAGCTATGACAGAGTTGTCTGAGTTAATGCATTTGTGGGCAATGACT
Source organism: Helostoma temminkii (assembly GCA_900302695.1). NCBI lineage: Eukaryota > Metazoa > Chordata > Actinopteri > Anabantiformes > Helostomatidae > Helostoma > Helostoma temminkii. The sequence goes on from OMLM01009389.1 coordinate 30,982, forward strand.
CATGTGCACATTGAAATAGCCTATCATAGTGAAAACTGTGTGTGTAGTCTAGTTTTTATTATAGACAACTGAAACAATGCATTTTGGGACATAGCATGGCACAGAAAGGAAACACCATACAGCTCAGCAGGTAGTAGCCAAGTAGTATTTCATGCTTCCTCTATGCTAAGTATCAACCACAAGTTGGTTGTCATGGAAACAAACATCAGCACAAGATAAAAAAGGCTCAAGGAGGGTCTCAAGGATCCAAGGCCACAACAGTGGCAGCAGCCGGGACACTTAACAATTCATTCAACTTAATCTGACTTTAAGAAGCTTGTGATTTTCTTCTTCTGTAAACCTTTAAACATTTTTTAACTTCTGGAATTAACTGAGGCCTGTGCTGTATATGAAGTCAGCAATACAGTTCATGACAAGTAGGTCACCAGAAATCCAGCTTAAAGCAAACAAATGCGTTGTTCAGACACCAGTCTGCTGCAGTAATATGTTCCTCCACAGCTATTTCTACATTTGCAATATAAGAAATGCTCTAACTTTAACTTTAGCATATTGCACGCTACTCTAAAAAAATTATCTTAAAATGTCTGGGACTATACCACAAAGAGCAGCCAAAGTCTATGCAGAGTCTGTCAGTATTTGGGGGTTTTAAAAAGTTTGCTGTGTGATTTTTCAGCAGTAGAACAACACCAAAGAATTCAAACAAGCTGGATAATAACTACATAAAACCAGTATTCATTAGGGAAAAAAGAATCATGCAAAAAGATAAGGTCATTGCTGTGAGCCTGTAATAATTATTTTAACTAACATTGTGAAACTAGTGCTAAGAGCATTTTCCAAGTAAACCCAGCTTGCACAGAAAATATTCCTTTTTCCTTACGGCTACAATAAATTCTGGTGGAGTCACGGTCAATGTTACACCCAGTTCACTTGGCACAAGCTGCGAACATGTTGATTTAAGACCTTCATCACCGTCCAGTGTTAGGACTAAGTACTCTGAAACCAAAACACAGGTAAAAAGATTGCATAGTGGTCCACCAAGAAATAATTTACACACACCCTCCCATAGTTGTAGAGTAGGAGTAGAAAATAGCCATTATTATAGCATTATAGCCCACTTAGGTTTACATCAAGAGTGTCTAGCAACTGTGTGAAGCTATAATTTGACATACTAAATACTAATATTGCATGCTGATGCTTTGTAGATATAATTATGTTGACCATCTTAGTTTAGTGTGTTAGCATGCTAAAATTTGCTAATTAGCCCTAAAAAGAAAGTAGAGCTGATACATACTAGACAAATAGAAATAGGTTAAAGACCTAACAAGGTCATTACAATTAAAACATTGAAAGTTCCATTACATTCACTACTAGTACAAAGACACACCTCCCCTACAGACACACCTACAGATGACCCCAATTTTTGAATACATTTTGTGGCAGGCAATTTTGTGGCACTTTTTTATAGGTGGAGATTTGTGCAACCATCGGGCAGTCAGTAGGATTAATGCTTTGAGGAACATACATGTCCTTGCAAGGTTTGGCAGTCTAGGTTGATGAGATATTTCAGGTAATTCAGGACCAAAGTGCTGGGCTGACTAACAGACCAGCATTTGTTGGTAAAACAAAAAAGGTGGCTGCCTGGATACCTATAGTATGTGAGCACAACAACATTTATTACTGTATCTGCCTCGAAGCTTTTCTCATCAGATCCACAGTGACACACAAGTGAGCAATGCTTAATGTTTGTGTCAATGTCAGTGTCTTTATAATTAACTCAGCTCAAAGTAGTAATACTGTAAGTAAAACTGTCAAACAATACTGCACATGACTAGACCTACAGTATAGTGTCTGTTGTATCTGGACACAGTGTGGGCTGAATGAGCCCATTGACAGAGAAATGAGCATAAAGTGGCTGAATGTCCTCATTTAGCTGCAGTACAGTGGGATACAGTGTATATGAAAACACACTCACACACATACAGTTATGCTGACTGCTAGGAGGCACTGCTATATCTGTTACATCAAGCAAACATGAAACACATGATGTGTTTTTGTCGTTGTTGTTTTTGTTGTCGTGTCATGGTTAGTATTTATTTCATATGCACCTTGTCATACTTTCTATATGAGTTATTCTGTATATGTAAGTTTTCACAATCACAATGTTATACTAACAACATTAAGTTATGCTGTGTCTCTGTAGCAGCTTACTGCACATTAACAATGTCTAGATAAAACACTTTATTGTGTCACGGTCAAATATCTTTTCCTCTCTTGTTGGTGTTATTTTCTGCCTCATTTGCTGCGTAGTTACTGTGTTATGAACCATGAAACTATCTGACATGACTGCAGCAACACACCTGTTTGAGGCAGACTAAGCTGGACTTATAAGGTGCGACTACATTAAAAAAAAACCTTGTATATTTAAAATTTTGAAATACAAAATGTTTGCCACCGGTATCCCCATGAGAATTAGATAATTAACTGTAGTCCGCCCAGTGCCTTCTCTCCTTGTTTTTCTCTAAAGATGGTTTGCCATTGTGAATATGAATGTGAGTGTTAAAGTAAATATGCAAGGTGGACGGACTGAGCAGGCATTGGAGAGCCCTTGGGTTGGCCTACATCTCCTGTTTGTTTTGCCACTGCCCTTGAAAGGCACTTGAATGGCCTCCTGTTCTCAAGTAGCCATGCATTTGCAGTCTAATCATTTTTTTGTCATGCAAACATTTGCTTTTGTCAAACAAAAAAAAAGTCTCTGTTTTGTTTTCCTGCTGTCTGTGGAAAATTATCGCATACAATATACATACAAAGCCTTAGACAATAGATCGTCATAAATCAAAACCAGACAAAGTCCTCCTTAGAAAACTTGTGAGTAAAACAAATAAATAGTTAATCATTAACACACAGCTTTCCATTCTTAGAAATGACCTGCTCGTATTCTTGGAGAGATAACTATGGGTAATAATCTTGAACATATTCATACAATGATCCTGGTGCACTGTTTAGAATTGGAATCATCAGTTCTGTTGCCTTGTTTACTTCAGGAAATCCCGTTTTTTAAACCAGCTGCCCAGAGAATTACAATCCTGCACTGCTCAGATTTCAAAACAATGTGAGTCTTTCCAGTCGGTTGGTTTTCAACAGGACTGGCATGCTTTCTTTCAGTCTTTCTAAGGGATGCTCTAATACTCAGTATCAGTGTTTAGGTTGCCTGAAGGTCTGGCCTCTGAGGTCATTGAGTGGACATTCAGTTCATCTAAGGTACTGTTTATGTCATGATTAAACGTTTGTGAACGTACAGTAGCTACACGTACAGTGTGTTTCATGTCACATGAAATGGGTATGTAAGGACAGTCTTCTTAAAAATGGAAGAGACAAAAGGATATGAAAGCTCAGTGTTGCAATTTTTGTTGGCTTCATGTGAATAAGGAACATGCTTGCTACCAGATTACAGCATCCAGCATAGCCAGTAAAAAGCCAGTCTGTCTGTAATAGTGAAAGAAAGGGCTATAACCTTAAAGTGCAACGATAACACATAACAACTCAAATTAAGCGGCAGTTGCATTAATATTTGATGGTGAAATCATAGAGCATGCTGTGTGAAAGAAAGACTGGGGCAGCATTAAATTCAGCAAATGCCACTGAATGGGATTCTGTAGTAAGTGTCTCAGAGATCACCTGCTGATGAGCACTGAGAATTACTTATTGAAATGACTAATGCAATGGCATTCAAGGGCACTGCTAAACAGAAAACATTCAAGCAAGTTGTTTGCTTTATATGTGTTACCCTCTTCAGCCATAAACTGCTCCGCTATTATCAACAGTGGACAATGAATGCAGACATTGTGGTTCATTCAAGAAAATTAGAAAACGAACACTTTCTTTGACATTTGCGTAATTGTAGATGTTCACATCTAAAGAAGTTTTTAACTGTTAAATTTGGTTGTAATTACAGATACAATACACATGCATGCACATGTCCTGGCTCGACTTGACCAACAACTCCCACACACTGTTTTCAGTTACTACCATGCCCAGTATGCCAAAGTCATTGCACAGACCAGTCTGCACCTAACTACAGGCTACACTAGTTGCTAGCTAATGGTATATTTTCAGACCCTGTTGTGGCTACCTTCCTCTTATCCTTGAGTAAATGCACTCAGGCATGCAGTTGCCGTGGCACACCTGTTCACCTTTTGACCATTAAAATGTCTGCTGACTGAGTGTCCACTGTTTCTGCTGATGTCTGAAGTGGGCTACAGAAATACAGTGGGGGTATAACTGCCTAGTGTTAACACAGGAGGCAAAGGAATGAACTGTGCAGCATCTATTTTTTCTACTTGAAATAAACATGAATTTTACATCAGAGAAAGGCATAAGAAGAAGTTAACTACATATAGGCTGCACATGAATATGTGCTATCCACATACGACACAGAACAAACATAAACTAACCATACAGTGAAATTTTTTCCTTTTTTCCCATACTGCATGTATGTAGTAGTATGTGTGGCTCTTTTCACATCATCACTTCTGTCAGACCTTCAGTAATACTTTCCTGTAACCTGAACCCTCTGCTACTTTTCTCTCTGTTGATATTGTCGCCTTATCTTGTTTATGCTTTTACATCTCATACCTAACCACTGCTGTACAGAGCATAATCCTTAATGATTCATCATCGGGCAGCAAAATCAGTTTCATGCAGTCTAATTTATAATAGAAAGCCACAAAAATGCCAACTTGTCAGACAAATGCAGTCATGATTGACATAATGGCATTCCTGTGCAAATAGCACAATCATGCTGGCAGAAATACAGACACAACATCTGCAGTGTCATCAGACAGGGAGACAGAAAGAGATACACATTCACACGTTCTCACAATCAAACAAATATAAACAGTGGAAAGGTTTAGTTGTTTCTTAGATTATTAGGATATTTATTCTTACCCTCCATAGGCTCCAAAAGTGAAACTCCTCTTTCTCTGCGGCATGCCGGCTAATGGACAGCAGTGAGTCAGTCAACTCAGGGCTGAATGGAGCTAGCACTTGTGTCACTTATGCTGACTGAGCATGTGTGTGTGTGTGTTTGTTTGTAGGCTTTGCCTGTCGTATAACTTCCACTCCCACCAGCTTAGACTAACATGTCCTGCCTCTTCCTTAGTCGCACGCCTCCTTCACAAACACGGGGTGAAACTGCAAGAGGATGAAGGGAGAAGAGGGAGGAAAGGGGGGAGGGTGATGGAGTGAGGGCTGCTGACCATGCCAGTCTCCCAGGGAACCAGGATTGTGGTTTCAGCCTTTCTCACGTACAGGCTACATCCTCACTTTCATGCATCAAATTCACAGAGAACAAACTGGCAGGTGTTTTCAACGTAAGTGCAACAGCACTAACGCAAGTCAGTTCTTGACACTCATTCATCATAGAAAATGGCCAAAGGCAAAACACAGAGGAGTAGTCTACTTGGCATTGTGACAGTTGGCTTACATCACATCTTGCAACACCAGTTCTACCTCTGGATCACAGCTGGTCAAACAAGCTTCAGACGTCAAACAAACAGTTGATCATTCTTCACTAATGTTATAATTAGTGAGCCTTGCCCTGCTACGCTACTCATGTATAGTTTAGGTGAGCACTCAAGAACAAGTTTCTTATCTGTTCGTTCACCTCTCTCCTAATTGTTTCTTTTGTAAATCCATCACCTCTGGTATGTACAAAAAAGGAGGGTTAATGTAGCAGAGTTATGCTGCGGTACCATTAGCCACATTGATTAAACTAAGTGAATGTCTGGACACAATGAGTCTCATTCAGCAGGCTGATAAACTGGCAGCAATGGCAACAATGCATTAATGGTGTGATGTGTTATTGAATAAGGAAGGATTGCAGCCTCAAGCAGCAGCCAGCTATCGAACAGACAATCGCTTTCAATAAAGCATTTGCACTGTGTTGGATGAAGTAGCGTCCTATTCTCATGGTCAGTGTCAGGTAGAATAGAGTTAGCTTTGTTAGCCAATTTTTGTTCACAAGAGTTACATAAAATTTCCCCAAGGACCAATGAAGTCTTAATCAAATTACCTGCAGCACTCATAGTAACTGAGCAGACGGGCACTTAATTAATCAATGGGTCTAAAAAACAAACCATTACGTCATCCCTTTTGACTGAGATTACAATTTCCTAAAAACATTTCACCACACTCCTTGGCTGACTTTGTTGGTAATGGACCTCACTTTGTCTCTTGGTCATGCAGTATGTTTACCTGAAGGGGCAGACAGATTCTGGCTGATAGATACTTTTGATTGCAAACAGAGTTAATTTAAATGACATTTTTGACAGTTTTCACTCTTGGTAGAGATATGGCTTATTTGTATTTGTATGTTTTAAACTGTATCTTATCCAAAGAGAAAATAAATCCTGCCATCAGTTCACTTTCTTTTAATTAGCTGAAATCAGAAAGCTCTTGTTTAATCTCAACAATCTCAGCTCCTTGGCACAAATGCCACTCTATTGATTCATTGCATCAGTCTACGTGCCACCTTCTGTACTGCTTTACTGACAATTCAATTAGCTAAAGAAGCTGTGGTGTGTGCAAGGCATTTTAATGGGTGAGTCCAGACAAGAAGCTTTTAATTACATCACCGCAATGCCCATCCAGTGAGCAGCTTTCTTCCTCTGTCTTAAAGGAAGTGGACGGGCAGGAAGACTATCAAGAGGACAAAAGAAACAGAGATCCCTACCTGATATGCATGTCATCAGACTGCAGAAAGAACTGATACTGCAACGCCACAAAAACACTAACCCAGACAAAAAAACAAAACATAACCCTCAGATGACAATACAAGCTTTTACGGTGTGTCCTTAAGTAAAACACACATTGTTTGTGCCCCTCTTTTCTGTACGGCTGAAGTATACCCAACAGAACAGTTATGATCATAATGCCAGAATTCTAATTATTATTATTCCGCAAACATATACTTAATACACATGTAAACACATGTCTCCTTCCCCTTTAATCTGTGAATGACTAAAGCCCCGTGAACTCAATATTTTTTAGTCTGGGCTGTGGAAAGCGAGGCAGCAGTACCAGCGGTAAAAGGCAGATATGGAGGCAGAGTGGGAGTGCAGTATATAAGAAGTGAGAAATGGACAGAGCAAAGGCAAAGAGTATTCATTCATCCTCAGCTCGACTTTCATTGGGCAGGAAATTTGCTCCTGAGAATCAAATCAGCATTGTGCCTGTTGATTAAATAGGCGACATGTGCAAAGGCTTTTGTTAGGGAAATGCATCGTAATTTGTCTGTTCAGTTCCCTTTTAAAGAAATCTAATTTTCTATATGTGGGTATGTTCAATATAGTTGAGGCTGGACAAACATCATAAATGAACTCTATGATATGAGATTCAGATTCAGGCTAAAATACAGCCCTGCAGAATCAAAGCTTTATTGAAATAAAAAACAATTAAACAATTCAGCTTTGTGCTTTATGTTGATGTTTATTCTCAATAACATCTGTTTTTTCTGTAATTAGATTCCCAAGGGGCTCTATATAGGCCATGCCTGAATAATTTTTTCCACAAAATAATATTAAACTATTTTATCAATAAAACACATCCGTGCAAGATGAAAAACAAGAGGAAGGGAAATTAAACATGGCCATGGAGCCAGTAGGCTGCAGAAAAATTGAAAAACTTGAATCTGTGTGGAACAGCAAGCACAACCACAGTGGCAGATGAGAGGCAAATGAGTGTTACCTGTGCCCAATCATATATGTAATAAATCACTTAATAAGCCCTGACTCTGGTATGTTCTCCCGTATAAACTTTTAGTCCCATAAGCAAACAAGCTAAGCTAACAGGTCTGCAGGTTAACAAGTTATTAAGCTCAGAAAACATTTGTTATTGAACAAAATGTTAAACAATGGTTAGCATAACGCAAGAGTTAAAAGAAAACAGTGAATATCCATAGTGACCAGTGGGCTCAGTATATAAAAACTGTTTCATTTTATCATTAACATCATTTAAGCTATATGGAGTTATTATAATTCTTACTATTTAGTGAAGGGGCCAGGCAGTGAATGTTTTTGTTTTTAGAGTACCTCTAATTTAAAAAGCAGGAGTTGAGTCAATGAACAGACCCTGAAAAACAAGGTTAATCACTTCACAAAATTTGTAAATATTTTGCAGATACTTGACTGGACAAGGAGTGCATGTACATTTGGATATTTGGAGAGGGGGAGTTTGCAGAGGAAGGGGTACCACACAAATATTTGTGGGAGTGAATATTCAAAGGGCAATTATGCTTTGAAGCATGACGAAATAAGCTGAGCCTTATCTTTGCCAGTATTTCATTTTCATTACACTTTAGCAGCTGACTGAGCGTAAGGAGTGCATGACCGTAACCATGACAGAAAATCCATTTGTTGGTTTTGGGTAATTCAGAATGCACATTGAGTTACACTGAACACAGGAAGGTGAATGCCTTCACTTTACTTTGCTGTCACTTCAACGGAATTGAATCCTTGTTATAATACATTTATTCTCTTGTGGTTTGAATTTATCAGTTTCACATCCCCTGCTGCATTTCTAGACAAACATGGAGACCCCTCTAGCACATGATTGAAAATAACTCGGTTGAAAATAAGTTACAGTAAGGGATGTTGTTGACCGTCTGACTGGGAGGAGTGCAATGAACCCTAAACCGTCCTCCTCCCAGTGGGGTCACGTGGCCTTCAGGCCCCTGGGAGCCACTACAAACAGCCTCATGCACACTGTGGCCTTTCATAGCCTCTCATTAGAGGAGCAGGACATTATAGTGGACATGGCAGGAGAAAAGAGGTGTTGTTGCAACGTGCTTAAATCGCATGTGCACTAGCCTTGTTTGCGTTCCACTCTGTTGAGGTTCAAATGCAATTATCTTTTTTGTTCCCGTTTTTATTTCATTAGCAAGAGACTGCCGTCGGTAGAGTGACCATGCACTTTTTTTAAAATTAATTTAAATCATCTATGAATTCTAAATGACATAATCTTGAAATTTCTAAAGGTTTATTAATAACTTAATAATGAGGAAGTCGTCTTTCAAGTCCTGGCCTTGAGATCAATTAATCATAGTAGTGGGTCTTCATCAGACAATTATGATCCAAAGCAGGATGATGGGTACAAGGACATGTTGCTGATCGATCTTTGTTGCAGACAAAGATCTATTTCCGTTATAATGGATCCTCAGCGCATGCAGTGCCATCACTGCACTGTGTCCCTGCCAGCTTGGTGATGGATGATTCTCTGTTACTGAGAAGGACTTTGTCTTCATGCCAGGTGATCAATAGATGACTCCCCACTGCAGAGACAGACTGAGCCCAAGAACACTCAGCTTTAAATCCCTCAGCTGGTGGAGAAATGCCAAAAAGCTAAAGGGCAAGATTTAATCCCTTTGCATTTAAATCACAGTAGGTTTATGTGTTTGATACCTTCCATTTCCACCAGCCACTACTGCAGTATTCAGTATTATTTGTTTGTGAGCTCCAGAAATGTTTGCAGTTGGTTAACAAAGTGGAAATGTTTGTGCAGTGTTTTTAGGTTTAATAAAGTGTACGTCTACACATTTATTACTGGATTGTAAGAGATCCTCATAAGAGGACAGAGCAGCAGTGCCCTCTTCTGGTGTAAATGTTGTTACACTGTCAGCTCCAAAATTCATTAGAGAACAAAATGTGCTATGTTGTTTTTTTTTGATAGTCGGCTTTTACATTAAAAAGAAACTTAAGAGCAATCGGATATTGAGATAATTCTATTATAAACTTTCAATGTATTTTCCTTACTAATTAAGGGGTGGTTAGAAATTTTGAAGCTTTTTAAGCTTAGTTATCTTACTGCTGGTTGGGCTGGAGTATTTTCAACATTTGCTTGAATTTGTTTGGTCTTTGATTGTACTGGCATTAAAAATTCTAATAAAGCAACAGAAGAACAGATGCTACTGCAACTGACAGACAGAGTGCAAGGCATTAATTAAATATGCTTTGTTTAAATAATTTAGTCCCTCTTTTAAACAACAGTTGGGGTAACTGCACCAAAAAGATAATAATTCCTGTTTTCTATTGCATCAAATGGACTGATTCAGAGCTAATCAACCAAACACTGCATTCATATCAGCTTTTTTAACATCTATTCTTGTTATCTGCTAGATACAGAAATCTGTGGGGGGGTCAAAAGCGTCTGCAAGGGAACAGCAGGTGTCTCCACAAATAGCGACAAAGTTCTGCATGAGGCTCCCAGAAATGTGCACTGTGGTGTTATAGAAGGCAAGAGTGTTGATGAGTCAGGAAGTGTGTGCCTATGTGCTCTGCAGTTCTAAGTTTGCCATGATGGCAGTTTCAATAACATGTTTTTGCAGGAAAAAACATATGGGAGTTCCTGTCCACGCTATATAGTATTTCTATTTATCATGTCATACAACTCAGAGGTGCAGAGCAGCAATATGAAATCACTGTAGAAAGTAACAGTCCATACTATAGTGCATACTCTTTCTGTTGTTATAGATTTGTATATATAATAGTATCTAAAGAAGCCAATAGCACAATAGTTTTCTATAATTCGGTTGAGGGTGGCAGTGGCATAATTGGTACAGTGGTTACCCCCTCACCTAAGGGTCAGCAGTGATTCGTCAAAGAGTCATTGGACAATACACTGAGGACCAAAATGTCCACAAAACACGAGCCAGTGCCAGAGCAAGATTTTTACAAGTCAGTCCATCTGGTGTTAAATCTCTGCCAGATCAATGTGTGGACCATGATCTGCTGTGGCAATGCTGAACAACAGGGTAAGCTGAAAGACACACACAGAGAAAAGTTTTCTGTTCAATTACACTTTTAAATAGATAGATTTGAACGGGATTAATGTTTGCTAATAACTTGCCCCTGTACACCTATGTAGACATTTAATTAAAAATACAGCAGTTTCAAGGACATTTCTAAGAGATCACACATTTTTAACAGAACCAGAGTGTACCGTAGCATGCTTTACGTGTTTATGGAAATCCACATTATCTTCTTCTTCAAAAATGGGAGTATAAACAAAAACTAAATGAAGTCAACATGGGGGATAAATCAATAGTCAGATATCATGTCAGTATTGTTAATAGAAGCCTTTTACTGAAGCAATACGGAAACTTTTGCAGACCCAGTACCAGGGGTCATTTTCAGGGTCAATATTTCTCCTGTCACCACAACAAAGCAACATGACAGTGATGAGGACAAACTTTTTCATACAATATTTCTCCCCTAGACAAACAAATAAAAGCAAAAACCACAGAGTCTCAAATCAAATGTACTACACACACGATGAGAAACTATTCTGAATTAATAAGGCTGACATCAAAGAGAGTGGATGTAACGTTCAGAGTAAACCAAGTAAACTCACTGGTTATGTAACAGCACAAAGGAAATTTCTGAAATCAAAAAATAATATCAAAGCTTCACAGGCGAAGAGAAGGAGCATGGGTGACTCATTCAAAGCCAGTCAAGTACTCTTTTGCATCGCAGTGGTCCGGACATCTTCACCCCAGCAGAGAATGCACACAAATGCATTCGGCAGATGAACAACAGGGAGGAAATTACTGCATCCAATTTCTAAAAAAGGGGCCTTTAAGAGGCTGATGGGGGAAGATGTATGATAATAAATAAATAAATCATAAACAGAATCCAGATGCTAATAAAACAGGGTTGCTGTCCAATTATGCAAACCATTCTCTGTCCCTGTTCCTACCACTTAAACAGGCCTTTCCAGCCTAACAATGACACAAGTTGCCTCTATTTAATACAGCTTCTCATCCTTTGCCTACCGACTATGTTATTGGCAGCACTGGCTTGTACTTCAGACATCACAGACTAGGCTGCAATTTAGGGTTCAATAACAAGACATCAGACTATAGCATACGTAAACAGCAAGAGCACAAGTGAATTGCAGCGCCAAAGAGAAATCTACACAGACTTGTATGTTTGACACAGTGTCAAAGGGGCATCCTGCATGTGTGATGATGAAAGAGTGGTGTGTCTCAGGAGCAGCCAGTGGCCTCAGGTAAACCAGCATCTAAATAATCCATGTGAAATCTGGCAAAGCTTGTGTAGAAACTAACTGGTGATCTGTGGCTTTGCCTGGTTTCTTTCTGGAGAAGCTGGCTTAAACTGGATGCATTTTTTATATGGTCTCTGCCTTGAGGATAAAAGAAATAATAAATAAATAAACATGAAAATAAACTGATTATGGATGGATGGCTAAACTGAATATAAATCCTTAAATCATTCCATGAATTCGCTCTCACTATATGAGGCCTGTGCTTTTAAACCCTAAGTGCAAAGTCAATACAGAGGTTGGCTGAGAAACGACTATGTGCAAAGATTAAATTTTCTTGCTCTTGTCATTGTTGCAAAAAGCAATAATGAAATATTAACCTGACTTTATATTTATCCTCCCAGCAGATAATGTATACTGTATACTGTTGGGTCTTTAAGTATCTGGGCAGTCAGAGAGCTTTAATGAGTTTGCCTATATAACCACCACAATGAATTAAAAGAATGTGATTGAAGTGGAGTGTTTCAGTTTTATTTTATTAAGATTTGCAGAAATATGGCATTTTTAGGAATTACAGCCATTTTACCTCACATACCCCAGAGTATATGGGCAATTGACAACTGCAGTGGATACATAGGTCTGGAGCTATCATGTATTGAGTTGGCATTTGGCAGGTGTTTGACCTGAACTCCCAATATGAAATCTAAGGAGAAATCAATGTGAGTGGATGAGGTCATCAATAGGCTGAAAAAACAACATGAACCTGTAAGAGAGAGAGTAAACACCTTAGGTGTGGCCAAATTAACAATTTGGTACATTCCTGAGAAAGAAATGTCACTGGTCGAATACTTCTGGACCTAACTGATCTGATATCTGTACATCTGGTTATGAGAGTTACATAATCACTATCGCTCAAGTAAATCAGTTATCCTTATGAGCAGGACATATTTTGAATATAAGCCTAAAGACAGCATTGCAAAAACTATTTGGGCAAATGATGATTTAACCTTATTCATGCAGACTAATTGCTCTCATCATGTGTGATCTGATTAATCATTACACAAACTCTTCCACTCCAGGATAGTGGCAGCAGCCAATTAATTGCTATCTTGAGGCCCTTCTCCACTGCTCATCTTCCCTGATTTTGTGTTAAAGCCAGAACTTCCATTTCCAAATCCATCAAGCCTATAGTTGGTTGGAGTAGGAAAATAACTCTTGTGCATGAACAAAGATGCATTTACAGAAGAACAAGACACTGTAAAACAAACTGTCTTTCATCTGTGGGGTTGCTGCCTCTGTTGTTTTACTTTTTCAAAGCATGTGAAGGATATCATACAACAGGGAAATCTTCCTGCAGTGAGAAGAGAGCCTAACATTGTTCAGCTGTAAAGACCCTGTTACATTTAATAATAGAAGAGGCTGCTGTGTGCAGGGACTGGCTGCCAGAGCACACAAGCCTCTGAGTGCACAGCCTCCTGCTGCCAGCGCAGTGACAGACACAGAGGCATTCAACTGGAAGGAAGGTAGGGTTACACACAGAAAGGAATGAAGAGATTTAGATGGAGAAAATGAAGAAGTGAGGATAGAAAAAAGAGAGGTATAGGAAGATAAAACAAAAGAGTGGTAGTGTAGCTAGAGAAATCAAATATAGTGGTAGTCAAAGACAGGGTGGGTAAAGTTAAAAAAAAGAGGAATGATTTTAGAAATCTGTACAATTGTTTCATTTTAACAGCTGATAGTCATATAGCAAATCTATCCTACAGTATCAAATAAAACAGGTATGAAATGCATTCATTTTTTATGTATTTGTTTTTTGTAAACTGAGGCATGGAGATTTCTTGTCAAATCCAATAACACATTTATCGAGGTCAGCAGATATGACGAAAGTTAGTTCTGCCAGCTTCTGCTGCTCAGGTGAATGTTTTTCTACTGATGGCACAGAGCCATGTGATGGACTGAAACACCAGTCAGTCCTGCAGAAACACAGATGCACCACTATCACATGAGGCTTTCAATAAACCAACATTGCAGCATTTTCAAATAGGTCAAATACACCTCCCAGCACTTGGCTTCAAGATTAAACTTAAAACTATGTTAATGATCACCAGCCACTAGAAATCAATACACTCAGGGTGCTGGTATCAAGGGAAGTCCATATAATACTAAATCGAACTCTGAAAGTGCTGTAACATAAACTGATACCCTTTCTCAGAATGGGATATCACACTAATAAAAAAAATGAATTATCTTTCTCTGTAAACGAAAGAGGTCCATTTTCTACTGTGTTGTAATGTATCTGCCATAGTTTAGAAAAACAAGATTACATCAGATAAATCCTAACAACCTTATCTTATGTAGTCCTATTTCACAAAACCTAAAATAGAAATAAATGTCGTGTTTCTCTAAGCTAATACAGCTAATACAGCGCTCCAGTGTTTTTAGGTGAACAAATCTGTGCCTCATTTTCTAGTTCACAGTACAAAAGCAAATCATTAAATTGAGCACACAAGTATTCTGTTAGGATTTTACACAAGATGCAACACAGAAGCAGTGCGCTATAAGAGCAGTTTACTCATGCTAGAGGGTCAAACAACACTTACTCTGTGTAAGGAAGCAGGAAATTCTGCAGGAAACATTAACTCTCTCCTCATGTGAAATATAAATGGCTCAATAGATAGAATTAGAGAAACTGTCAGTGAGTCATCAAAACTCACACAAATCTGTAAAGCTTGTTGATGTGCAATTAATGTCAAAGGTGTCATAAGGTGGTAAACACGCAATCCATCCTAAACCTAAGGCCACAGTCAGGAAGTGACATTATGAAACGCATCACTGGGGGAAATTACATTGTGACTCTTAAGAGGGAGATATTGAATTTATTAGGAAATCAAAAATTCATTAATACTCCAGTGTATTTTATAATCATATTATTATTTCATACTTGTTTACATGTTTTGTTGTCTTCCTTTTTAGTCGTATTTCTTCTTTTAACTAGAAGGAAACTGTTCCGTAATGAACCATGGTTCATGTATGTATGTATGTATGTATATATATACATAGACATATTGCATTTAGATAACTTATTACTTTTAAGGTGACCACGAGGAGCAGATCGAGATCGGTCACCTAACTTCATTTAATTAAAATGGTTATTAAAAGGATTTAGTTTCTAACAAATGCTGCTCAGAGTGTAAAAAGTTAAACCTTGCAAAGAAAAGACTAATCTCAACTTCACAGTGGATCTGAGATGCCGCGCCACTGGTCAGAAGGCGAAATGAAATTGGATCAAACTTTGGGATGTTCTAGTCCGGTGTGAGGCAAAAACACACATAACCGTGAATCGAAGATTACTGTCATGTAACTATCAATACACGAGTTCGTGGCTGAAATACACGAGAAACACAGCGTGTGTTTTATCAGCACCAACATTCGTTAATAATAATCCCTGCATGGGGCAGCGCGACTGGACTCCACCAACACCAGTATTCTCACTGCTGCTTGACTGAGCTATAGCACTAGTGCTACATAATAACACCCATTCAACATTTTACTGACCAAACCATGTTACTGCATGCAGGGGGAACAGTACCTTTGCTGGTGTCCTCAGTGAGGCGGCTGGAAGTGAATGACTGAAGCTGAGCACAGTAGTGATGAATGGATGCTGCGCTGCCTAGCAACTAAACGACCAATTAAATAAATGACGAAACAAACTCAATGTTTTAATTGATAAAAGTCTCAGTAACAGGCAGTTTGAACTCATTCTGCTCATAATTCAACAATATTAAAGTAACTTGCTTCATTGTTACATGAAAACATGATGTGCACAATATAAAAGGATTAATCAATTAATAGTTACTGCAAGAACACCATATCCAATATGTGTGGTTACAAAAATTATGGTTTCTCTTCATATGTTAATAAAAGGACCTTGTTAGTAAAAATTCCTACTTTACCTATTCACAGGAGGCAGAACAGACATGAACAGTCAGACTTTAATTCTTTATTTGTGCGATTGCAGCTCAACATTACTCAGCATTTCCATAACATTTTGATTCAGACAGAGAATGTGTGCTACTCTTGTACCATAATGTGTTTGATAGTACGGCATGCTCCCTGGTCAGCAGCTAAAACTACAGCACCCTCTAGTGACTTCACTGGAAGACTATGTGGAACAGTGTTGCTGTGCCCTGTGGAGGGGGTTGTGTAGCACCTTCTCGGCTAAAAACAAAACCCTGATAAATGAAAGAAATACTCAGTATATCTCAAGTGTTTGCCAGGTCTAAAATATTAAATCCTATCAGTCACTGTGGAGAGCGCGGCTCTCATCGTATGTGAGACATCTCCTCAAGAAAAGGAGTCTTCATGCAGCCTGTGCAAAGCTGATCCATCCACAGAGGGGCCTCGTGTTGCAGAGGAGTGCGGCGGGGGTAGAAAATGTACGAGAGGTCGTAGTTCAACAGGCAGCTTAGCGACGCCATGTAGACGTCTGAGAAACGGCACAGACGTCTGGAGAAGTAGGTGGGGTTGTGACATGTTCTGAAGATGCTGCCGAACTGAGGGTTGAACATGTTCTTTGTCATCACCCTGGGACAGAAGAATTTAGGGTAAAGGTTAATGTGATTTTACATGTGCACTCATGTGTGCATTCAGGTCTTTTAGCTTAGTAGCTGTATGCAGACAAAATGGGCTTTGTAACTCTCTAATATGCATATAGCATTTTAATGCTGCAGCTACTCAAGGCAGAGTTAATTCAAACAATTTTAGTAACAGTTGTTAGCATAATTTACTATAAAAACATATTTTAAACATGACCAATATACTCTTTTTAATTCATAGACTACAGAGTAGCAAGTAGCTACAGCTGTTACATGAATATAGTGATGTAGAAGTACTAAAGTACAAGTTTACACCCAGCACTTCAATAAACGTACACTGGTATTCACACGAGGCAAAAGCAGGGTCGTTGGGTTCAGTGGGTGGTGACTAAGACTGACTGAAGAATAAAGATAATGACACTCACCTCAGTTCTTCTCTTTCTTTCTGCCACTCCTGAAGAATTTGTTTAGATTCTGGGTCCCGGTAGGTCTGGGATAATGAAGAAAACAACACTATTATCAAATGAAGGCCTACTACATAATTACTAATCTAAAAAGTTACCATGCATAAGCAAATCACAATCTGGTCCTCAGTTCAAAGGTGAGAGCACACGGTTTGTAGTTTGGTCTGAACAACAGTGAAAATGTCATTTATATCTGCAGCTCTGTGCTTTGTTCAGTTAGTTCCACAGTATTCCCAAATCACAAGCCAAACTGGGCTTGTAACTCTTTTCAAGTGAACTCACAACAGGCTTGGTGACTAGACAATTTCTGGCATCCTGTTTAGTCAGCATGTCGTCATACCAGATGAAAACCCAATGATGAGCAGCTGGATTTAAGTGACCGTGCATGTAGTGGTTTGCCCTCAGCTCATTGAGCAATCTGAGGTTTACCAAGAATGAGCAGCTGCTGGCTGTGAGAGAGGTCATCATCCGTCAACTTTAACCCTCAAGACATCTGAGCTAGAGTTGGTTATTAGAACATGTTTTCGTGTTTGCCCACAAGTAAAAATATTAGGGATTAGCTTCTCACCTGTAGGCGTTCCATCAGGCCGGTCAGAGCCTGTAGCCAGGTGAGGTTTAGCGAATACCGGCTTGTGCTCACCACTCTGGTTTCCTGCTCCAGCTCAGGTACTATGGCTGCTGTACGCCAGCCATGTCGCAACATCAGATCCTGCAGCAAAATGTCAAATTGTTTTGTCAAACTCAAACTTGTGTTTACATGTATTTAAGTGTTATGGTTAAATCTGCAACATTTTCAACTCATGAAGTCTCAGTCCTCCTCAATGACTGTTTTTTTAGTCATTTTAGAAAAAAACAAATAAACTGAACCGGATTCTTGCTTTAGTTTGCACATCTTCATTATTTCTGCTTAAAAAGCATTACAAAGTCAGCCTCTTAGATACACAAACCTAAATCTTTTGGCTTCTAGCTACTATGCTGCAAACATTATAGATCTCATGTACAAACAGTACTGCTCTCATGTACCTTTGACTCACCAATATCTACAAAAATCTCTATTTAATGTGAGGTATTGGCTATATTTTATACGTCTACTGTGTATAGTTTAAGTTTTTTTATTTGGGTAAAACACATTTCTCATTTCCTTTGTTTAAAAGGTAAAATGCAAAGTTGTCTTACTTTCCTTGCATGCAGACATGCATACATATCTGTAAGGTGTTGATCTGTTCATATACCTTTTATTTAATAATTCATGTCAGACAGGCCCCGTCTGTATGTCTGACATACAAACATAACCATACAGAAACAATGTACAATGTTACATACCTACATATGTAGATAAATCATCCTACACAATATCAGTTAGTTACAACAGATCCTCAATGTAGTGATTCACCAGTGATGAAATAACTAGACAGTGTGATACTTACAGCCAAGTCACTATAGAGGTGATCCCCAAAGTAAAGAACCCTTGATCCTCGCCAGCCTGTCAATCTGAGGAAGTCAAACAGGTTTCCCTGCAACACAAAAGATAATCTCAAACCTCAGGCCTTTCACTTCATAAGCAGACTGTGATTAAGAGACACTGGGCGTAGCAGGCAACTACATGTTAAAACACAACTATGAAATAAAGAGACACCTCATGATTATAGGACCAGGCCTTGGGTTGAACATAATTATTTTTCGGGTTTTGAGACACCAGTCTAAAGTAATATTGACCTGTTTGTAGATCTGTCCTTTGTCCAAACTTTTTATCTTTTCCCACCGTAGGTCTCCATTGCCATCCAAGCGTCTGAAAGGCCTGTGAGAGCAGAGGTCAGAAATCACCATAATGTAAGATAAACTACTGTGCAGATTGTTGCTGAGTCTACATAAAAGGACATATCAGGTTCTATGTGATTGTGGAGCTCTACAGACTTTCAATTTAAAACTTTTTTTTTTTTTTACTTTCTCCAAAAACTTGTACTCACTTGATACAATCTGTGAAGAAGTGAGGTTTGTCTGCCTGTACAATGACAACGTCAAAGAAATCCCTCCAGTCTTTTCCCACCATGTGTGTCATTCCTTTATCCCTGCGGGTAGGAAAAGAACATGAGAAGGATAAGTTGCAATTATTTACCCACTATGATTCAAGGTTGACTCATACACAACACTTACACAAAGCTGAAGGGACTGTTGGTAATGAGGAAAAGTTTCTTTCCATTAGTGACCAATCGACGCAAGACAGCTTCAGTCTCCTCCCCTCTTAGAATGAACTTGTCTATGAAGAGAAGGAAGGAAATGTTGTGTAACGGAAATGTCACTCCTTGTGCTGCATGTACTGACCCAAGAAAAACAAATTCTCACCCAGATCTTGCATGATCCATTTATACATGTAGCCTTTTAGATGAACCATGCCGATTGCTTCCTAGGGATTAAATAAAGCGTTACATAAAGGTAACAGATTTTCTCTCTAATCTACTGTTACTCAGAAACTGTAAAACTTGGTAAAAACTTTTTTCATGCTTTATAAAACAGAGCACAGACTATGAAGAAACGGCTGGCACTCTGCAGTGCCAAGTAACTGGAAACATGGGGAAAAGCAGTTACTGTTCCCAGCTCTGCCCGTGAGAGCCTGTTGCAAAATTTCAGCTGAGCTCAGCAGATTCCTCCGCCTCCGACTGAAGGATCACAGCATGTAAAAACAGTCTAATACCAATAGATCTGTGTATTTAACAGCATGAGGACACAGATTTTAAAACGGAGTGTAATGTTAATACGGTGATGGTGAAGGGGCATGCTCACCGAGACGTCCTTGAAGAGGTGAACTGGATCATATTCAATGTCGTTGGTGATGAAAAAATCATTTGCTACTGCCAAAAGAGTCATCTCAGGGATGGAGAAGATGTCCATGAACTGCTTCACCTTTGGCCCCTGTTTAAGAAAATACACTTTAATGCTTGATAATTACTGCTGATTGTTTATCAAGTATGCAGGCTCTGTTTGTGAAATTGCACAATTATTGCCTCTTACTTTTTAATTTCTTACTAATCACATTCTGAACCCTGAATGATTACATTTTATATTACTTAGATTTACTGGGGGCTTGCCTACTCTTTATAGAGAACTCCTTTGAACTGCTACATCTTTGACCTCTTAATTAACATTTCGACACCTCTGTGTCTCTGAGCCGGAGACACAGGGTTGACAACCTGCTGAGATGGCTTGTATAAAAGACAGCTTTTCTATGTATTGTATAGCTTCACTTAGTTTTGTAGCCTCAAGAATTTACTCAGTTGAACCATTGTTAGTGCCCTTAAACCAGAGCCAAGTAACCAAATAAGATTAGAGCCACATAGAAACCATTTTGGCTAAGACCGTTTCAAGAAAGATTGGAGGATGGGAGAGGCAAACTTCCTGCAGCAGGAAAGCACATCAAAGACCCAATGAATTGAAAGCTATTGAAGCCCAAATTCAAAACATCAGACTTCTCCAAATTAGGAAGCAGGTCAGATTATCCTTTGTGCCTCTCAGACTCAATAGAGATTTGGTTTTTGTAATAGATTAAGTAAATCTTGAAGGAAAAGAAAAAAAAACCTACCAAAACATCAAATTACCTTGTTGAACACATAGTTGTTGTGGTCAGCTTTTTAGATACATAACCACTGCCTTCCAGATCATTTATGATAACAATAGAACAAATAAGATCACAAAATTCATTCAAATTATGTAATATTAAAGCCACGCAAATACCAGAAGCTCAAAATCTCTGGACAGTTACAGATTAAATCCTAAACTGCATCCTAGCTGGTTGCCAGACGAGACTGACAGATGTGTTGACCACAATTATAATAAGTGCGTTTTCATCTGTGCCAGTTCAAACACCGTTTACACTGAACAAATTCAGAATTAAAACAATAAAATTGAAAAGTATTTGCAGTTATGACTGACAATGAACTAATGTGCCTGATACAGCAGATCATATAATCCACTTCATTTCACTATTCACTGCTATAATCTGTTTTTCTGTTTAAAAAACTATCCTCCTCACCTTTCCATAGAAGCCACTGTCCTGTTGCAGTGGGATGTGGAAAGTGCCTCCAAAGAGCTTAAGGACCTCCTCATCTGGGACTGGGCTTAGGCCTCTGAGAACATGAAACATGAAAAACACAGATATTATCAGACAATGCAAACAGTGATTCTGTCTTTAGCACCAGAGATAAAGGAAAGTGAATAAAACTGTGGCACATTATATGTAGGATATGAATCTGAACAGACACTATGGTCCTGATGCTTTGCTATACTGCAATACAGATACACAACATCTCACCGATAAACAGTTCCAGGCTGAATGTAGTGAAAGGCATCCATCTTCATGAGAAGACCCTGAACAAACAAGATTCACTTGCAATTATCTTCATGGAAAAATTGAAAAACCTCCTGCAACGGGACACTTTGTAATTAAAAAGAATTACCTTTTGAATGTCATAGTGAAGACCTCGCACAGCAAAGTTGGGAAGGTAATCATATTTGCGGATGCCCTCGGGGTACTGTTGAACAAAAGGACAAGAAAGATGAATTGGATTGAGCCTATGAGAAGCTGTAACACCACAATGCCTGACACAACTACAGTCAAACAGACCTTAAAGTGTTCAATGAGGAAGCTTCTTGCTGTGTTGTAGATCAACGTGTTTAGTGCGTTTGAGTAAAGAGCAAGCGTGTAGTCGTAGTCGAACCCATAGATATCCACTTCAGACAGGTCGACCTCATTGTTGGCATAGATGGTGGAGGAGTTGAGGAGGTTACATGCGCCAGGTGGGATCAGGTCTGATACAGACAGGAAACACTCATTCAAACTAAACAAGTAAAACACTGATCAAATCAAACAGTCATCATTGACTAAAAGATAAGAGAACAAAACACAACATTTAAATTTTAGGACTTGGGCCATTCAATTGTCTTTCTCAAATTTTAATGTTTTCACTGTAAATCCTACTGGTTATGCACCTCTGCATAGAGCTAAAAGTAGTTATTCTACTTTTGTTTTTAATCCAGTGAAGCTGGCAAACTCGCCTGCAGTTGCACAATGTGCTCCTGAGAGAGTGAACCAAGTCAGTCAGAAAAGAACATTTTGTACATATCTTATAAAAACACATCAACATGTTTAAGTTAATGCATAGCTGTATGGGAGCACAACTTTCATTAACTCATATACGAAGTTGTCATGATTGCCAAGTACAACAGTCATGCAGCTCCCACATGGACACTGATTAAACAGTTTACTGTCTGACTCTGCAGTCTCAAAAACCTGGCTGGAATAGAGCACAGGACTGTCTATAGGAGAAAGTGGACCATGGCCTTCTGTCCTGGGAGAGTTTAAAGATGGCTGCAGCTGGATAGCATTTACCTCCTCCCCCTCCAGCCACTCAACTGCTGGAATGCAATTCCATGTGGAGATCACGTTTCAAAAGATTAGATCTCGATCACAAGTGGAACTAAGATGCATGACCAGCTTTAATTAAAACACATTATCAAAAGACTCAAGCTATGCATTAAGTTCAATATTAAAATGAAAGGCTTATATGAATACTTGAAGAGTGCACTCTGGTTGCACACAAGGACATTAATATGAGCATTGTTTACTTAAAACAAACACCACTTAAACATTCCCTTCCTGTGTGTTTTTATTCTTTAACCACTACATATACACCGTTTGATTTTCCAGAGTAAGTTATTGCATTTAAAAAACAACACATTCATAGAGTATGATGCATTATTAAATTAAACTAGTCAACAAATTGGCTACATAATAATTTTTTTTTATGTTAAACCTGCCCTGTGATGGACGGGCGACCCGTCCAGGGTGTACCCCGCCTGTCACCCATATGATAGCTGGGATAGGCTCCAGCACGCCCGCCACCCCTACAGGGACTGACCGGTTCAGAAAATTGATGGATGGATGTTTACAATAATCATAAAAGCCCTGGAGGGAGACACAATGCTGTAAAACAAGTAGCATTACTTTAGATATTTAAGCACATTTTGCAATTGCAATCAATTGGTTTAGTTGTAACTGAGTTTTCCTACAATTAACATTTAACAAATGTCACTCTGGTTATTTACTTTTCTCTGAATATTTCTTCCACCTCTGTAAACACACTAAATGTAGGGCAGCACAACAACAAACATTTTAAGTAAATATTTTGAGAGCGGTTTTGTGATATCATCTGATAAGAGGGTAAAGTGACTTTATTTAACTGTACACAGTTAGTGAACTTTGATCACATTAATTCCTGCTTGCCATGCTTCATTTTGCTGGAAGCTGTGAGGGTCAGTGTTGATTGTTATGCTAATGTGTGCACCATCTAGCTGTAAACAACTAGAGCCGCCTCCTCTACTTTCTGTCAAGTGTGGAGGACTTAAACCTCAATGACAGTGACCTGACTTACTTTAAACAATGTCCACTGTTAGCTAAAATGCTCTTCACTATATTTTAATACATTTAAAAACAAGTATATCTTATGAAATTGTGTTTTTTCGTTTGCTACCTGGTATAGGAACTTTAACAAACCCTGACTTTTATTTGCTCTTCTTACTGAATTATTATTTAACCTGTGAACTAACCAGCAGCATTTCTGAGCCATCTGTCCAACGTGGCTACTTGGAAAGAGGATGAAGACAATCCCCAAATAAACAAAATGTCTTCTCTAGCGGATAAACACGGTTGATGTAGGAAACAGGAGCTCTGACTCCCAAATAGGGGAGAGTCGTAGACAAATGGGGGAGACTCGAAGACAAAGGGGGGAGACTCGGAGACAAAAGGGGGACCCTCTGCTTACCGTGAACCAGCCGTTTGGTGTCGTTGTAACGAGTCCAGAAGTAGGACCTCAGGTCCGCAGGAACTGCGGAGGAGGTAGACCGTCTTCTCACACCACCGACACCGGGAGCACCCGCTGGCCCCTTGGGTCGCTTCTTCTCCCGGGGCGTGCATCTGTGCGGAGGCTCGCTAGATGCTGGCCCGTCGCCATTCAGCCCGTCCGAGCCCCAACTTTGCTCTTGTGTTTTTTCGCGGCCCTGCTGCCCAGCTCCAGAGCCACAGCATGTGCTGGAAAGCCTTTTGACTTTATTCGCCCTAGTAACAGGAGGAGTCCTGTTCCCCCTGCTCCACAGTGTACGTGTCAAAACGGCCCCCGCGGTCTTCAGAGACATTTTTACTGGAAACTGCTGCCGTCGCAGGTTGGTACTAACAAGCAGATGAAAACATTGCCTCCAATATAGCGACGCCCGGGAACCCCTCCCTGCTTTTTAAAGGGGAGGTCTGCAGTCCCTGCAGCCAACCACAGGGGCTGCAAGTATCTGCGATCAGAGCACATGGGAGCAGAGAACTGCACGTTCTGTTTATCTGAAAACTTCCCAAATGTGACGAGGAATATTTCTACATAGAACATATATCACCCTATTGTTTTATTTACTGAGAAAGTGGTCAAAGGAGTGGATACTTTCAGTGTAAAAAAAAGTATGCTTTTAAAAAGTAACTGCTTTTATAAAATATAATGTGTGAAGCATAACAAGTGTTAAAAGTGCAGGACAAACAGTCTCTGTGAGTGTTTATGTTATATTAAATGTGTAATTGATTAAATTAAAATAAAAGTGAGGATGTGTGGAGGATCTTCTTGTGCCTGGGCTGGACTGAAGTGTTTTCAGAGCTGGTGCCAACAGACTGGATGACGACCAGCTACTGTGGACACGGACGCAGATCGACCAACCAGGCTGAGTCACAGTGAGTCACAGACTGCGGTTCACACTTGAAGTCAGGTGTTGGACAAAGGAGTGGGGAACGTTTAAGGAGGTAAAATACAGGTTTGACAAGAGAGAGAAGTAGACAAAAGCAAACTAAGCCACCTCAGCTCTCACATACATCACGACCTGCATGTCTCCAGCTTGTGGGGCCCGCAGAGAAGATTAGCGGGCCCCTCCCTCCTCCCTCCTCCCAAAGGGGCCACGATAAACACCCGATTGCCTCCGGCCTCGTCAACAAAAATCGCATTTTAACCCAGACACACCTGATAGCAAAGCAGTCTGTCATTTCGCGCTGATCCAGTATTTCACACGCCAGTGTATCAATTATCTGACTGGTGATAACCAAACATTATTGGACAGCTTCGTAGCCCTTCCGTTTTCTGGTCTCTGATTTCATCACTGTAATCTGTATCTGGATGCGAAGCCTCACCCATCGACCTTCTGTATTTGCATATTGATAACTGTTGTGGTCCACTGCAGGCCACAAACAGGCTACTCAGTCTCAGGCATGCTCTCTTCCTTATCCAACAGTCCTATGTGTTGGCAGTTGGTCCCCTGAGGTTTGACCTCTCATCCTAAGGGCCACTTCAGCTGGGGAGTCCAGCTTCACCACTGAGGGTCATTAAGGTCACACGGGTGCTTGGCCTACATGATCCAGCTGGATGTCATGTGCATCCTGTGGATCACATGAGTTACTGGGTGTTAGACTGCCTGGGGGGACGACAGGACTGTATGTATTTGTTGTCATAGAGCAGCTCTTGCGTTTTGTCCGCCTGCTTTGACATATATCTATTGCTGTCCACAGAGGAGTGCTCCTTCTCCTTCAGGCTGACCCGAGGACTGGGCTCTCATGGGCTATGTCTTCTTGTAAGAACCACATCGGGCTTCATAGTTCTGACTCTGTGTAGTAGTTTTGACTGAGTGAGACCGTGGGACCATTAAGTTTATGGTCTCACTCAAATTGACACCCACTGACTCAAAGTTTCCCTGGAAACTGGGAAATTGCTTCATGGCACAAAGCCATTTTTCTGTTTGAGATTTCCGACAATTGGACAAGTGGCTTTATGAGAAATCTCTGTATTCTTAGTTGTTTCTCAGTTACTCTCTGAAAACATACTATAACAGTAAAATTTAAAGGCATTCAGAGCAACACGTTGCTGTCCAAATCAAGAATATTTAAATGTCCCAGTTTGAACATTTGTAAATCGTCATGGAGGATGCACTAAGGACATGTATGAAGTGAGAAAACTGAAAGTAATGTCTCTCCTAGATCCGTGTGTCAGGATGTATGTCATGTATGAACTGTCACAACCTGGAAAACCTGTAGTATGAGATTTTCTAAATACACATTATTTACCACATACCATATGTATCTTAACATTTCAGGAGCTCAACAAACCTGGTTTACAGGCTGGCTTCAGGCAAAGTAGGAAAGTCTGCAAGACGTGATTATGAAGCAAACTCATCTGAGGCTTTAATACTTATTGTGCACGTTTTAGACTACAGGTTATACTTAGAATAATCCAAATGATCATTTTCTTTTTATTTACTGCAGTGTAATTATTGTTCATTACCTGCAAATTCAAGAGACGGTTCTTATGAGCTAGTGAGCATGTGTCTTTTATCAAATTATCAGCAGTAGGTTTTTAAAGTAACAAACTGCAGATGAACATATTGCATAAGATCAATCATCACAGATATAACAGATTGTCTAGTCTGTGGGCACAAATGGTTCAGCTGGGGCAGCTTTACATGACTATATGACTCAAGGTTCATTGTCTTCAGCTGTTAAGTCAAGTGAACCGCTAGTCTGGTCACATAATACTGTTTAATTACTCACTAATACTGTGTGTGAACTTAAAAGACCACCATCAGTGTACAGTGTTTGCTTCTTTTTAATTCTTCATGACAAAAAGTGGGTCACAGGTCAATGAAAGGTCAAGCTGCATAAACATAAAGAGTTGAGGACCACCAAATGTGTTAAGCGAGGTGTGTGCATGTCATCGTCTAGAACAGCTTACACAGAATGCAGACCACATAAATACAGTTGAAATATTATACAACAATGGCAATTAAATTATACATACACATCTGCACAGAGTGAATTAAATAGATTAGGGAATCCATTTACAACCTTCAGAGCAATATGACATTAAGTTAAAGCATTTTCACTTTTTAGCGTGATTTCGTACACAGTTCAGCCTTTCTGGAAGTCTAACAACTGGTACTGACAGTTTCATCTACCTATAATGTTTGATACATTGTGTCTAATTTGTCTGCATTCCTAATCTCTATACAATAACATTTCCCGTGGTACCAGTTCTCCAAAACAACTAAACATGGTAAATTCACAGAAAGCTAAATACAATACAAATCCTAATGAGTTTATACAAAGCATGCTGGCTAAAAAGTGAAAATAATTTCCCCAAATGAAATATCACATTATTCAGTGCTAACACTGCTCAAAAGCAGGTAAACATACCTTCACAGAACATAAATCACAAGTACAGTGTTGAATAGTAGCCTCTATTTAGAAAATGTAGTCTAACAACAGTAGACAAACAAAGGCACTAAAAATAAAAACAAAAACAATCAGCAGGACATGGTCTCTACAACAAAATCGCGGGCCAGCAGAATTAAAAAATTTGTTTTACTTAGATTTAATTCCTATTTTCCAGACACCAGTTTTTATACATTGTCCCAGAAAATCATGATTGGGCAACATCAGGTCAATTTCATTTGAATTTACTCTGCACTGAAGGAGACGTGGTGTTGCCAAGAAGATGTTGACAGATGCAACAATGTCCTCAAATCAGCCGAGGTGTCAAACTATTTACTAAAGAATGTTCTGACTATTAATGAATACGTGAGCGTTAACACAGGAAAATATTTTACATTTATTTGTTTGATACTGGGCTATGAGGACTGTGCAATACTTGGAAAAAAATTGTGGGTCACTAATGTTACGATATTCTCTACAAGCAGCAACGTTAACAGCAGGCTGCTAGCATTCCTAATCAAAAAAATGGATGCTGCAGCGGGAGAACTAGGCAGCTGTGAGTAACTCTAGTTAATTAAATAATTATTATTATGTCTGTAGTACACAAATGGTGACGTTAAATGATAAAATACTTAATATGGATATTGCTGCTGTTCTGAAGAATGAGAAAAGCAGAAGCTGAATGGGAACTGGAGTGTCAGTATGAACTTTAGAAACCAAACCGCTTGAATTGCAGGATGGCATCAGACAGTGTCTTTACAACTTAACAAGCTTAAAAGCAGAAGAGAACAAGATCAGCTGATGGGAGGCTTGGCATTGTTCCATTTTATCGTCCCCAGATGCCCTCCTCAAGCTGCCTGTTGTGAGAGATGCTAAAATGCTGTAATAATATTGCCGTAGCCACTATCGACTAAAGTGAAGAGCCGGTTCTAAAGAAGAGCAGCATACAGGCACTGTCCTGACTTGGTCTGCATAGTTGGCAAATTAAGATGCACATTAAATCTCCCAAATCATGGATCTAATCACTGTGTTTGACCTGAGGTGGTGAACTTATGGCTGATCTATTTCCATCAATGAAATGGCAGGTTTATTGACATATACCTAAAGGGTGTGTCTAATAGGCAAAAGCCAAAGAGCGTCTCAGGATAAAAAAGGGGATCTACCTGTACTGTACAGCAAGTAAAAAGGAGGAACCTCAAGATTACATGAAGGTCTACTTTTAGGATAGCTACTCTTTTAGTAAGGCCGTTTCTATTAAAAATGACAAACTGGGAGCGCTATTACAGATGAACTAATGTCTCACTGACACCAAATACACTAAAATACAGACCTGACCGTGATGCCAGACTAAAGGCAAGGGTGTAAAGAGATACAGCCTTAAAACAGATCATAGCCTTGAATAAAGTTGGAGGAGGACAGTAAATACTGTACATGAAAAGTCATTCTGGAATAAATACCGTCAATGGTTCACCACAATAAATAGCCTTGAACAAGACCAGATAAAGAACCATTTGGAAAAAGACACAGTCACTGACTTGACAGAGAAAAGAGCAGCACATTTGTCTCTTCATCCTTCTCCAGGCTGCATGCAGGTTTCTCCACTCCGAGCAGAGAAGACCAAGAGGACAGGATGAGAGTGAAATTTTTTATTTT